>CALYDF020001542.1:45139-110373 GCA_944474145.2 Dicrocoelium dendriticum
AAACCGACACAGCTAAATATATTATTTTTGGAAAATAGGTTTTGCACTCAATTTAGTACACATTATAAGGTAGATTTAACAGTGCATTTTGAAAATATAAATGCTCCGACTCTCCGGTTTCCAACAACTCCGGAAATGTTGCCTAAATAATTATTCCTTCGGTGTAAATCAAGCGTTCATTTTATACTCAGTGGTGAAAATTACGATTGATAGAGTGGCCATGGGGATCAATCTGGTGTTCCTTCCAGCCGGTATCTTTATGGTAACCCGGAACGAGCCTCAGTTAAAAAGTACATCGATGCTACAGAAATGTATTTAGGCTATACGGATGATAATTTCGTAGATTGCAAATCGGAACAGCATGCGGCATGGGTATTGCTAGTTGTCATTGACGCGCATTATAATCTACACTTCACATACCAGCATGTATTCGGAAAACGAATAACATTTATGGATGTACACGTTGGCCGTAACTCAGATTGATTTATTCTCAAGAAGGTCTAAAAATTGTACACCACATTCCACATTGCTGTGTCTCTATTGTAAATATGCGTATTATCGTCCGATCTCTCACATTCAGAGCACACAATTATTACACTATAGATCCACTGAAACAATAGTTGCATATTAGCAGCGAAGCCTGAATATGAAAAGGAAAACAAGAATATTACCCTTGAGGCATTTAGAGAAAGACAAACATGATATACCTAAAAGCATTACGCCTTGAATAGAACTAGTAAAACACATGACATTTCAAGGCGATTTGGCAATTGATGTCGTACACCGATGCCGGAATTTGATATGGAGGTGAGTTATTTGATGGTCCGATTGAGAACCGTTTATACAAGCCGCCGCTTGCAAAATATTTAAGAAAGAATTTATCCACGTTGACGCATTAAATGCTGGTTTATTGTTACTCATGCTCCGGTGTGCACGTAAATTCGTTTTTGCTGTGGATCCAGGGGATTCTTGGGCATATTCCCGCTACCTTCAACTAAGGCAAGACGAGATAAACCAACACATATATTATGTCACATCTTGAAGTTGGCCAAACATCCCTTGCGGAGAAATTAAGGTCATGTAATGGTTTCCTGGACTTTTAGGCAAGTCCTCCGAAAGCAACTCTGATTCCTTTCTGAGGTCATTTAACCGAGTATAACGGCTGAACTTTGGGTACAAAAACGGTACATTGGTCCGTTAATCATTCCATGGCAAACCCCATGATACCTAAGCTTTTGGTTGTCATCTGAAATGATATGCTGCGTTTCTTTGGCCTTACCATTATAAACATTTTTTGAGCTATAGGTTTAATGCTGAAATGATCAGTAATCAATTTTATGCTCTACCATCTATAGGTTTGTGTCTGGTGATAGTTTACTCAAAGATTAATAAAACGAAAATTAATTTGGTTGGATTTGCATACCCAGACCGCAATACATCTCTTTCTTAATGCCAGCTATTCATGTGACACATAAAAGTGTATAACCTTATTATACAGCAGTTGCCAAAATATTATTTGTATAGCATGGCGATATTAAATACACTATATAAAAGAATTGCTAACTATAAGGTGGTGATTCCGTGTATGATATCTTTGCTAATTTCGTTAACAATGTTCGACCAGTTACCAAAGCAGCATATTCACTTTAGCGTCACTATTTTAAATCGTAAAGCAGACATATATATATACATATATATCAAATAAGGAGTAGTTAAAAGGTAATGCTTAAGCTTGCTGTGTTGTTGCTAGAAAGTATCACTGTGATATGCTTAATCTGGACGGCGTGATCTCACAGTATATTCAAGCATAATAATTGATGTTTTCTGTAGACAACAACTGAGCAATATTTTACCCTTCCACTAAAACATATTTGGACGGACAAAATATAAATTGTTACCATGTATTAAATTTCAGGTGAGATATTAATTAGCAATGGGAATTCAGCCACATTTATTTGAATAACTATTTCTTGGATATTCGTGAATTTTGGAAACCCGACTTAGAGTCTAGGATTTTTTGGTACTCATGCTGCATGTTTTAGCTACAGAAAACGTAGTTGGACCACAAATGTAAATGTTTACACTTCATTTTGTTCAGAACTTCCGGTGACGGTTTACTTAAAGTTACGCACAGGTTTATATCTACACTTATTTATCCACCTCAAATGCAAAGCAATACTTAAAGTAAACCGATAAATATTGTTGATTGAACAACGGTTTCATTAAAAATTCGTATTATTTACCATCGTTTCCAGACCACTTCTGGAAAGCCGATCCATTTTCACTATTTTTGTATAATATATTGGTGAACTAAATTAAAGATACAAAAGTTAACCAAGGTCTATTATCGTCAGATTTGGGCCATAAAATAATGGAAAATCAGCATGAAGATAATGAAAGTTTGTGATATCACATAGTGTCTACACCGAAGCATATGTAAAAGGTAACAGACGACCAAGACCAATGGAACTCATTGTGTATGCAGATGAGTATCAAAGCCAAGCCCGTAAACTTGTTACGAATTACTCGTCATCCGAACTCGCCACACTACGGTGAACCCAGACTTATTCGAGTAACTCTAGAATCCTCAACCGACGTGGAAAATGTTTTGCTCTCCGCAAGCGCGCTAAAACACGAATCCTGTGGGATACGTATCTATCCTGATGTCCCTTGGAGCGCGCGACAATCAAAAAGAAACATCGAAGAGGGGCACAGCAAGCAAGACCGCCTAAACACAGTCTTCATACATGGAGTGCCAGAACATCCTTCTAACCATGTTCAAGATACCGGAAAGCACGATTTAGAACAGTGGCGGTTCATTCGTGAAACACTTTCTTTGGATGATGTTGTGGCACTATCGCTCACTAGGATACCTCTCTCATCGAATTATAGAGGATGCGGACCTAGAATCCTAAAACTTGTGGTTCAGTCAGAGCAACAAGCAAAGGATGTTTTGGATCGATGGCGAAGAAATCGGAAACATCTTCCTTCCGAAATTCGGTTAAAGGTCGCAAACAATTCGCACAGCTCAAGTATTAAAGCAACTGAAGCAGCAAGCATACCGACGGATGTACAGAAGTGTAACTTGACTGCTGCTTTAATTGACTCTGAAGTAGGTTTAAACGAAGGCTGGGACGCACCTTGGCCGAATCAAGTTGCAAACGAGGTATCATTGACCCATCAAAAAAACGAATAACTGCCGACCTCCCATCGGTCGGCATTCTCCCACACTTGACAGCTTCACCACTCTGCGGGCTCCTAGAGACCGAGAAACTGGCCTGCTTGTATACAAATGCTCAGGGACTTTCTAACAAACTGGCTGAACTGAAAGATTGCCAAGCTTCCGGCTCGTATGATGTCATTGGTATCACCGAGACATGGTTGCACACGGGAATGACGGACGCTGAAGTGTCGCTACCCGGCATGTCATTGATCCGGAACGATAGGCTCACAAAAGGAGGAGGGGTAATCCTGTACTACCGAAACGACTTACAGTGCGAAGCCGTGGAGGATTCAGATTCGCAGTTCCCCGACTCTCTTTGGTGCCGGTTGCAGTTAAAAGGTAGGGACGCTTGCCTTATTGTCTTGGTGTACCGCGCCCCTAACTCAACACCCGAAACCGACTACCACCTAATGGCTGCTTTAAGGTGCAGTTTACAACCAAAGTACACTCACATTCTTATCATGGGTGATTTCAACGTACATTGTTTAGAAGCCCCTGCCACAACCGGCGAACAATTTAAAATCGATTTACAAGATCTAGTAACTACTGCTCCTCTTTACAACCACATCACTTTGCCCACTCGGTTCAGAACTGGTAACCGGCCATCTGTGTTGGATCTTGTGCTTACCAACGAAGAGCATATGATTGATGCGTTGGTTTTAGACTGCCCGTTGGGTCGCAGTGATCACGCAGTCATCAGTTTCAACTTCGTCTGCTATGCAGAATATCGGAATGATAAAGATGAGACTGTGCGAACCATCACAAGGTACGACCGACTCGCCCAGCTAGTCAGCGCCACAACATGGTCTTTCCTCGAAGAAGAACCCCCGGAAGTCGCCTGGCTCGAGTTCGTCAACACATTCAGTCAACTGATTGCACAGGCTTCAGAGATAAAAGCTTACAATAAGTGCAAATCCGTTTCTTTCGTTAGGAGCAGAACCCGAAAATGGATGACAGTACGCAATGCAGCATGGCGAGTGTACAGAGAAGCTCCAGCACCAGAAACGTGGGACAACTACGTAGCCCAACGTAACCACTGCACTCAACTGTTAAGAGAAGACAAAGCCGCCTATCAGCAGAACATCGCAAAAACCTTCAGTGCTAACCACAAACTGCTGTACAAGCACGTTAATAGCCTACGAAAGGTGAGGCAAGGATTTCCTCCACTCAAGACGGCTGACGGCCCAACAAGAACGTCTGTGGAAGCTGCAAACGCGCTGCAGATGCAATACGCCCCCACGTTTCAAAGGGTCTTGCCACCAAGCGATCTACCAAGCTTTGTCTTCTGCTCACCAGGACTAACCCACATCAATTTTACCGCAGAGGCTGTATTGCAAAAGCTGACCTCTCTACGCAAACACAGCTCGCCGGGTGTCGACGCCATTCGTCCAGAGGCATTGGGAGTAGCAGCAAACCAACTGGCAGGACATTTAGCTCAGTTTTTCCAGCACTGCTTAGACCAGAACCAAGTTCCCGCCATGTGGAAGCTTGGAATAATAAGCCCGATTCACAAAGGTGGAAGCAGATCTGATCCCTCCAACTACCGCCCAGTAACCCTTCTTCCTATACTCTCCAAGGTCATGGAATCCATAGTTGCCGATGCACTGGTGTGCTATCTGGAAAACTGCAACCTCATCTCTCCTGAACAGCACGGTTTCCGTCGACAGCGGTCATGTACAACTAATTTACTAATTGCACGCAGTAGTTGGACCAAGGCAGCCGACGCTGGAGAAGGTGTTGATGTGATCTACCTGGATTTTTCCAAGGCTTTCGATCGTCTAGACCATCGGATACTACTATCCAAGCTACAGCATTACGGGATCGGAGACCCTCTTTTAAGCTGGATCGCCAACTTTCTATTTCAAAGGCAATTAGTGGTCAGAGTTCGGAGCTCTTTATCGGACCCCATACAAGTCGAGTGTGGTGTGCCGCAAGGCTCGGTTCTAGGTCCACGTTTGTTTCTGGTGTTTATTAATGACCTTGCACAGGGAATCGCTTCAAACTTCCTAATGTTTGCCGACGATATCAAGATCTGGCGCAGGATCCAGGCGAACGCCGACCAACATGTGCTCCAAAGTGACTTAGATACAGTGTATCAATGGTCGATCCAAAACTTATTGCATTTCAACGTCAGTAAATGCAAGGTGCTTTCCATCCGACATCAGGGCAGCTACTCATACCGACTCGGAACGGATGTACTGCAAAAATCAACTCTCGAACGTGACTTGGGTGTCCTGGTTCAAGATGACTTGGGTTGCTCCAGGCAATCGGAAAAGGCCTCGAAGACCGGGAATCAACACGTTGGGCTGTTGAGGCGGGCGTTTGGACAAATAAACAGCTCCATATTTCGACAAATGCTCAGTGCGTATGTTCGCCCCCATGTCGAATACGCAATTCAAGCCTGGCATCCATGGCTGAAACACGACCTTAATGCACTGGAGCAGCCTCAACGCCGCGCATCTAAGAACGTAACTGGAATGCGCAATCTGTCCTACCAGGAGAGGCTGCGACGACTAGGATTGTTCAGTGGAAGCTATCGCAGGCTACGAGGCGACCTGATTATGACATACTTGATTCTGCGAGACCCACATCATGTGTGCCGCCCTTTACTGCAACTCAGCAGCAATACAAACCTGAGGGGCCACTCATTAAAACTCGCAGAACAATACAGTCGTCTGGAGTGCCGCAGAAATTTCTTTTCCATCCGTGTCTGTCACCCGTGGAATGCTCTCCCAGAATCGGTCGTCTCTGCACCGACACTAACAATATTTAAAAGACGGTTGGACGATGCACTCATCCACTTACACTTTGTTACTTAACACTACGTCTCCATCCTACACCTGGAGTTTACCCTGGAATTATTTGTTGTTAACTGTGGGTGTTGTGAATCTAAGTGAATGGCAGGACTGCAGCGAAGCAAACGATAAGTCCTTATTTTCGTATTTAAAGTGTTAACTATTTTACTATCCTTTTCATCATAATTATTATGTTGATATCCCCACCAACTATCCAACGGGGCTTGTAAAGCAACGCTTCTTAACCCGTATAAATTCATTGTTCATTGTTCATTGTTCATTGTTCATTGTAAAATTTGATGTTGCACTTGTGTTGATTAACGGAAGGCAATTGTTATCCTTCGGTTCACCGTTGAAACGGGCGTCTAGATCTGCCTTATCGAGCTCAGTGTGAAGAGTTAGAAGAGCTTCTCCAAAATATTTGGTTGATATGCGGATCACATATCATTTTAACTATCGTCAAGAAGATATCAGCAAATACCGGGTCAAGCGGACTACCCATGGCTACAACATCCACTTATTATGTGGCGCATTTTCCGTGCATAGTCGCAGTAAATACTTTAGACATTCCACAGGAATTGGTAATACTACTTTATTACTAATGGCACACACAGATAAGAAATCCACCGTTTCTATTAATGGTGTTAGTGAAAACGTCTTTACCTCCCCTGAGCACATTACCGCGTCAGCAATGTTCATTTTTTGCATGCAGTCAATCAGGTCGAATGTATCCTTCACAGTATACTTTGTCATCATTCTTCCCACCATGAAAGCAGATCAACTAGACTACGCGCCAACATGTGGTATGTAAAATTACACATGTATAATACAGGTCTAAATGGCTTGTTCGCCTTTTGGATCTTCGGTAAGCCGTATATTTGAGTGGTGCTTGACCCCAATAGAGCGTTGTACGTTGCATCTGTTATCATTCCATGTTGCGGCAACAATTTTAAGTGATTAGTCAACCTCTTTTCAATTTGTGTTAAAGTGGTTTCGCTTAGGTCTTCCTGAAACTTAGATTCACCTCCCAAGATCTCATGCATATTGTTGTCGTTTTTAAGTTCATTCATAAATTCAATCCCTGGTCTTTGTCAGTTTCTAGCAGCAACACATATCTTGCCTTCAGTTCAGTAGGGCCTTGATATGACTACAATCTATACAACAGCTTTGGTGTATCAGGTACACTATGTAACCGTTTGCAATGTCAAGGAGTTTAATCTTGAGATTGTTGCGCTGTTCCTTAATCGCCGGGTTACTTCATTCATTCATTCATTATACGCATCACTTAGAGGTGGGAAAAAATCTCCGCTATTCTGCTGCAATACTTGAAAGAAATACATACATACACACATATAACACAATACACAAAGGAAAAACAGATACAACAGCTGCATGCCAGCTGAGCTACCAGCAACGGATAGACATTGTTCCGGTAAGCTTCCAGGCAGCTACTAGGCAAAAAGAAAAAATTATTATTATTATTATTATTATTATTATTATGTTTTACCCTAGGAAATGGGATCGTGAATGTAGGGGAGACTAAAATAGATGGGGAGGGACAAAGAAACTCATCGCAGGAACGCCACTGAGGTCGGCTGCTTGCCATGTCAGCAAGTGTATCCAGCCAAACGTGTTCACCGTCTTTTGGACCCCAAACAGGGAGCCGTGAAGCCCCAACCGAGGCTAGCTCCGAAGTGATGGACTTCATTCCTCTGGACCAAGTCGTCGCTTGGGCACCTCTCCTCCACTTCCACCCACATCCCCAGTGAGCAAACAAAGCACTTCGCGGGAGTCGGTGGGCTGGCATGCGTAACACGTGGCCGAGTCATCGGAGCCTGGTGCGGGAAATAACGCTGCCGAGCGGTTCAGATCCTTTTACTGGACCGTAAACAATGCGTCGAACACGCTCGTTACTCACGCGGTGTTCCCACCCGATGTGAGCCAAACTGCGAAGTCACCGATAGTCGAACGTAGCTAGAATCTTCAAGTCCGGCGACCTTAGTGGCCAGGTTTCGAAACCGTACAGTAAATTCGAACATACCGCTGCATTGTAAACTCTACCCTTCAGGGCGAGAGTAATGTCGCGCTGCCGCCATAAGTGGCGAAGGTTATCAAAAGCACTCCGAGCTTTCGCTATACGGTTCGTGATCTCGTCTTCAATCCCAAGGGCGCTGATACAACTTCCCAGGTAATTGAATTTCTGAACGACATCTAGCTGATCGCCACCAAGGGTCAGCGCAGGAGGCGATCCCTGCCAATCTTGGTGGAATGCTTTGCACTTCGATGGTGCAGAGCAAAGCCCGAAGCGGCTGACAGCCAGTGCTAATCTGTCCAGCGCGGCTTGGCAAGTCTGTGAGCTGTCACAGATGAGGGTAATGTCGTCTGCTTACTCCAAGTCAAGAAGTCGTTCTCCTGGGAGTAGCTCCACACCTTCCAAGTCATGTCCTGTAAATGCAAACTCCATGACTTCGTCAATAGCGAAGTTGAAGAGGAAAGGTGACAGCGGGCATTCTTGTCTCACACCCCTGGATATATTAAAGGGTGGCGGCAGCTTGCCTTAAACCTTCACTCTGCCCATGCTACGCAAATAAAATGCTTGGATAATATTTACATACTTCTCGGGCACACTTTTCCTGAGTAAACAACTCCAAAGGGCACATCGATAAACCGAATCGAAGGCACCTTTGATGTCGAGGAACACGACAACGGTTGGCCGCCAATATGTGTGACGGTGCTCCAACAACTGACGCGAGTTGAAGATGTGGTCGTTGCAGCCACGACCCCGACGAAACGCGGCTTGCTCCTCACGAATCTGAATTTTACGAGCGCCCGTCATTCTGTTAAGAATTATGGAAGCTAGTAATTTGGAGGCGATGGAGATCAGACTGATTCCTCTATGTTTGCTACATTCCAAGCGCGAGCCGCCTTTAAGATGGGGACAATAACGGAGCGGCTCCAGTCGGTTGGGACAGTCCCCTGCTCCCACATTTTCATAAGTAATTCATGTAAAGCATCAATAAGAGCAGAGCCTCTAAATTTGAAGTGGGCTGAAGGAAGATCATCTGGTCACGCGGCTTTGTTCAACTTTAGTAGTCCGATCTCACGTTGGACCTCTGAGCCAGAGGGTGGATCCCATGGGACAGCCCAAGGAGCAGGGCGATCACTCTCCAGTGAAGAATCGAACAATTCTAGCCCGATGAAATTGCTTTTCAAAATGCTCATCCCAACGCTCCAAACGTTTTGACAAATTGTGAATAGGCTGTCCACTCTCATCACAAATTGTTCCACTAACACCAGGCCTCCTGCTGCCCGTTTCCCTTATCAGACGGAATAACTTACGATGGTTGCCAAGGGCAGCGGCTACTTCCATCTCTGATTCACGATGAGACCACCAAGATTCGCGGTCTCTAATCAGGCTAGCGCGGAGTTTATTCCGGAGCTCTTTGCGAGTTTCATTGTACTCGCTTCCAGCCGGGATATCCCTGCGAGCGTCGATAAGTTCCAGAGACCGAGAAGAGACCCAATATCCATGTTGGCTATTAGACATACCACATGAGGATTTGCCCGCTGCTAGTAAGGTCTGGCCAACATGTGACCAGTGACCACCGGGTTACTTACTGTGTCCAAAATCTCTGTTTACCTTAATAACTTTTAAAAGGTGATATCGTGACCACCAAACTTTAAAAATATTTGCATACAGCGATCCGACGGACCTTCAATGCTGTCAAATTCTGCCTTATTTAGGAGGCCGGAAAGTTATCCATGCCTCCAGTGAAACCTACTAGACCGATCTCCGCCAAAAATCCATCATATATACCAATTGTATTTAACAACGCAAGTAGTTACCTTGGCAGACCAGATCGGTTCACCGATAAGCGCATTGTACAGCAAATTCCCAAAAAGAAGAGCTAACCTACTGACAAAACAAGCAACCGACAAGAAAATATATCTATCTTGCCGGCATCATCTTTCACTAGACATCTAATCGAAACAGTCCATCAGATTGAATCTGAGTCAAACTTCACATTTAATTTTAGGTTAGGGGATTTGTTATAAATAATTGAGGGTTCGTCACAGCCAACTCCAAATCAGATAGTTTGTGATTAGCTTAGGTTTTAATTTACTTTGATTATGTGATTAGATCAAGAGACGCCGGATGTGCCGTCATGGTATTATTTCTTGATACCTAGAAGGCTTTTGACAGTTTGGCACACATTTTATTGTTGCGGAAGCTGATATCGTATGGTTTGACAAATTCGCTTTTAGATTATCTGTCTTCCTACCTCGAGGGTAGAAAGTAAAGAGTCAAAATCGGTAACTATACATCTGAACCAATAGAAACTCTAGTGAATTGATCCAAGGTAGCTTGCTAGGCCCGCTTTTATTCTTAATCCATTTCAACGATCTCCTTCATGATATCTCGTAAGGGAAGCCATTCCTTTTTGCTGATGATGTTGAAATTGTGTATTGTTCCGCCCCTGGGCAATGTGGTCCTAATTCAGCCAATATTCAGTCCGACTTGTCCACTATGTAGTACTGGAGGAACTCCTGGAAGTTGCAGTTTGCCACTGACAAGAGTAATCTATTGTTTCACGGATGTGGCCCTTCTATGAGCATCCTTACATTAAACGATACCCCTATTCCTGTGTGTGGCGCAGTCCGAGACCTTGGTCTAAGATATTCTGCCTCATTTATCTTTAGAGCATGTTATATTCTTGCAGGCTTCTGCCATAAAAGTGAAAAATTATGTTAGTCGAACTCATATCTTGAGGGATTCCGGGCTGCAAACATTTAACATATGTGTTAGGTCGAGGATTTTGCTGTATGAGAGTGCACATTAATCTGAAAATGTGGACATTATATCACTAGAAAACATTCAGCCATCATTCATAAAGAGGCTTTTGAACATACCTAATATATAACATAACGTGAGCGTTGCGAGGCTCTAAATCTGGAGCCGCTATGGCTACGCAGATTCAAAGTTCATCTGTGCCTTCTATACCGCTTACTATTCGGGTTAAGTTTCACTGCTCAGCCACAACTCGAGTTTCAGAATCGTGTGCGCTATGGGGTAAGAAACAGCGAGCGCACAATGCAAATACAAAAATTCTGCATCCTGACCCTTACATTCGAGCCGTTTGCATAGTTACGCTTTGTCAAGATACGCACTGGCCAAATGAGGAATTATCTTCTACCCCTCCAATTTTCGACAAATACGTGACAAAACTCCATTGCTTGCTCGCGGACGTGCTCATCACCAATGGTCAGCTTAGATTTGGTCTATTCTAAATAATGATAACATCTCCGTATCATGTCATAACCCCTTATGCACCCTTTCCTCACTTGCTCAAATTACTGATGCCCCTATCCTCTACTGTCCAGACTTACTATCATCTCCTGATCGCCAAACTTAGCCGGTCGAGGTGCAAGCAAACTAATTCGTCTTCATGGTGGTAAGCTTTTTCTTTGTGCTACGAAAACTCACGTGGGCCAGGATAACGAGCATCCATTACGACCTATATTGTATATTGAATGAGAAGTGTTTGAATGTAAATCAGTATTGTATGCAAAATACCTAGCGTTATCGGTCAGTCTTTGCGTCTTCTTCACTTCATTGTGTATAGACGCAATCTTACTTGTGAATCGTCTTCACTTTCGCTTGTAAACTCTGCCAGTATGCATTGGTGTAATATAGTTATCAACTGGAAATTTCTATACAACTAAGTATTAATTGCGTGACGGAAATCTAAAACGTTAATATCTGAATACATTTTTTGGAACATCGTCCTTTTTGATCGCACCTCTTTTAGAAATTAACAGTTAGCTTTTACCAGCCCTCTTTATAAAACCACTATTGCAATCAAATAAATTAAGAGATGTCAGCTTGCCAAACGTTCCTTACCAACCTCGCCAGTGGTGAAGATTTCAACTGAATTTAGTATATTATACCTTCCTGGGTTAGAATTGGTTGAATCAGAATATTCTAGAATGAAATCCCTGTGGAAACCCGAGTAAATGCTCGCAAGGTCTTGATAATATCTGGAGTTTCATGAAATGTTTATTTCACTCTTTACTCATAACTTAATTTGCTTTTTAAAATAAAATTTCCCGGTGTCTTTCAACCATGTCTTGCCATGGTTCGCAAGATTAAACCTCACATGTTTTACACGCTTGCCAAATATTCTCCTGAAAAGTTGAGATTCCAGCAGGACTATCAGAGTGAGGAGCTCGGTACTTTTATATCAGTGACTGGAGATCGAAGCAACTACCAACAAAAAATGTGGATTGTTTTTGCACATGCGTAGTAACATTACTGGAGAAGCGACTCAAAATGAAATAAGCGACACGGAGTTATCACACAAAACTTAATTCAACACCCTCTCAATTAAATGTTTCCCGTAGCAGGACAATCATTTAAAACCTGCCAATGTTCACTGTATACCGTTTCTAATAGTTTTGTAGTCCGACATTTTGGACAAAAATAGCTGCGAAGGTGGACTACTTGTCAACACGCCTGGTCAGTTGAAACTGACAAGTGTCCAATTTCATCACAACAGATATTTGGAATTCAGTTTTTGGTGCCATATGTTAAGTCCCACCAGACAATTTCCGAACGGCTTACAATTTTCTTGCTTAGGTTATTAACGATGCTATCCCTATGCATTCACATCAGGATTACTTGATGTTTTGCGACTAGTTACCTGACGTACACGTAATTATAGGTGTGAACATTTAATAATATAGTATGCTTAACGTCCCTGAGAGAACCTGATGGGCAATGCAATGTACATTAAGCAACTCAGGCACTGGATAAGTTCAGTAGTTAAATAAAAAGCATGGTTTTCTGTTAACTCATACTGGTGCACATGCAATATGTGTAATTTAGCAACTCAAGCTGATCGGAAAATTTTTAAAATGATTAGTAAATGGGAATCAGTAATTGTTACAGCGGTTGAAACAGCGCAGCATTAATAAGTGCATCAATTTCATGTGAGACTTCATTCTATTATTCATTAGACAGCGGGATGGTGTTATTTGGAATAATAATCCATCGATCCCAGATCTATTCCTGCAGAGTAGCTGTAAGCATTGGTTGCTAAACAAAATCACTTAAATCCCCGCTTATCGGCAATGCTATGAAACAGATTTTGTATAGATTTGTCGCAGTTAGACACAGACAGACAGCCACCACACATCCAGAAAAGCCCTAGACGGCCGTTTCGTCCTATTTACACTCGTCAGTAGCGCACACCTCCCGAATCCTGCTGAATTCGATCCCACGACCTTACTCAAGCGAGTCAGCGACGTATGCCACTGAGCCATGGGCGACGGCTGCGGACCGCCATGACTGATATATAACTGGGATATAGCGCTGCTCATCCTCCACTGTCTTCATTGTGCAGAGGACAGGGCTGGCCATCAGAGCAACGAATTCCTTTGCAAGCCGCCACTAATCGATGTGGCAAGTATGCTGCTAAGGCAACTACTGATTATTTGTAAGTATTATGGGGATTTTTAAGGTTTTGTATATATTCGTCGCAGTTAGACACAGGCAGACACCCACCACACATCCAGGAAAGCGCTAGGCTGCCGATGGACAGTGTCAACATAATACCCTTATAACTTTTGTATTTATCAGTTCTATAAAGAGTCTGCTTGAAAATAAACCTGTTTTTCGGAAAATGTCCGGATAATTTTTGTACGGAGGTACATGAAAAAGGCATAGCATATCGTTTAGGGATAAAATTTAATCGATCTAAGTAGCAGACTTATGTTTCTTATGCAATTTAAGTTGTACAACAGTGTTTATTTTAACAAAGCGTACCGCGTTCGTTCTGCGCGATAATAATACAACACATCCAAGAATTTTGGACATTGCTCATTCCAAACTACGCAGGAATGTAGGAAATACATCCATTTTCTCGGCGCCAACACAGCTTATCTCTCCCACACTTTATTAAGTTTAGAGGATAATATGCGTGTCTAAATTGTTACGAACAGTTTACCGAATATGGAATATCAGATGGCGACGGAATGATCCGAGATTTCTAGGTAACCGCATTCTTCAGGTACATAATTTTACAAGCTCTAACAAAGCATGTCAATGCGCAGTCCTTCTAAAATGAATTTCCCTATTGATAGCATTTTGCTTACTTTTCACCACCAAGCGTTTGTCAACGGTTTAATTTGTACAACAGCGGTTTGGTTTAAATTGTAGTTTGTATGGCACAAAGTGAGCAAATTGAGAGTAGCCCTCACGCCTGAGCTGTTATTTATGATACATCCTGAAAGAAAACATTATGGTGTATAATTATACAAGTATGGCGTGTCAGAAAAAATAAGCAAAGCCATTATTTTTCGTGGTAAGGGCTTGTTTCTAAATTTTTATCAATTCGCGGAAGGGAAAGGTTTACTTCAAACTCCCAGTGACCGAACCTCGGTAAACGATTGGTACTGGTTTTTGTAACTAATTTAGCGGAGCACAACAAATGAATTTGTTTGAAATTCTTCACAGAGCATTATAGCCGGCCGTCAGTGACGCAAACAATTATGTGTAGTTTAAGCTTCCTGTATTCTGATTTGCGAGTTGGCTCAAGTCACATGTCGTACTTACTCATTTAAGGTAACGTCATCATGTAGTTCTTTTGCAAACATACAATCAGACAAACCAACCATAGTGTGGTTGTCCATATCAAAATAACTAAAATTACGTAGTATTTTTTATAAAGAGCATTGCATGCCAAGCTAAGCTATATAACTTTTTATTCAAAATGCAATGAAATTGAATGTTTAATATTTTTATAAACCATGGTATAGAAAAATTGTCCAGCAATTTCGGTTCCGCAGCACATTAGATTTGAGGCGAATATTAAACATGATCGAAACAATATGTAATATGAATAATTATAGGGTTTTATTTTGCGCGCAACCTCATAATGGGCAAAAGCGAAACAATTCAAGGTCCCGCAAATGTTTAACGTTAAAAAATTGGATGAATTCCACATTCAAGAGGTCGATTAAAATTCTACAAATAAGTTAATTGAAATTAGGTTGAAGACGTAAGGATATTGTTTATGATAATTTGTCAAATATCGTGAGATTATTTTGACATAACTCACCATTAATGTCTCACCATTAATATCTCTAAAATTTTACCTACCAAATGTACGCAGCTGAGTTTTCTGGTTAGCTAATAAACTGTTGTAAACCGGGTACACAGCTGCTTTTATGCTCCGAAGCTTCGATGCTGTTACAAAAGGTTAACATTGGTGGCAGCAACTTTACTAGTACATGTTATCGCCTCAGTTACAAATCGAACTGACTAGCTATGATATACCTCCGGTCAATGAACGTCGACGCGCATAATAATATATCCCACAATATGTGAAACTGTCAGGAGCTACTTTTTCTGTTTGCCATTCTGTAACGAGGATTTTGATGACAGTTGCTGGGAAGCTTGGAACAAACCGATGACGTTTGCAGCCTCATAGAATATAGACTCTTAAAGAAATAGTTGTCATGACGCAATATTTAAGATTGAGTGTCAAAGTGGGAAATTTAGCAGTTATAAATTTGCTGCATAATCATATTATCTAAAACCGCAAAACAGCCGCCATCAACGCCATCAGTCAGTTTGCAAGTGACTTATTCATCAATTTTGTAAAATTGCCTTGGGCCGAATAAATTATACAGTGTTTAAAGTGAGCAGCATAATACATTTCCACCTTGCTTGGGAACCTGGATAAAACTGGGAATAAAATAGAACGAAAGCTAGACACTGACTCTCGGCTACTCATTTAAAATTTGCATCAACAGGTGCTGAAATAGATGAGATCAACAAAAATAAAAACCTAATTACACAAATGTACACGATTCAATGTAAACTGCGATGGGTCTTTGTATTCAGCAAGGCAAATGTTTGAATTCTAACACTGTAGTTTCAGCACAATTCCGCGATGTCAAAATGCAAGTCGTTCCAACTATTGATTCAAAATGACAATGCAATCTGCAGCAACATAAGTCAACGAAGTCGCGTGGCTTATAATTCCAATTTTTATGGTAAAAGCTGGTATATGGCTGACCCGAAAATCTTACGCCGTGGGCCTGATCGGGCCGTGAAACCCACTGAACAATTTTTTCATGAAAATAATATAATAATTTTGTTAAATCTATTTCACTGATAAACGGAGCTTCAAGCCAAAATAAACAACGAAATTTTGTCAGTCTAATGGAAGAGTATTTTTAGCAAAACCGGTCTATTTGACTCTTACTTGACGAGTAGCTTAAGGAGATAAAATAATTTAGCAGCCTTGTCACGGAAAAAAACGCACTTCGGTATATAGCTCAAATTTGTAAACATCTTACCGCTTTTTGTGGAGAGATTAAAATTTCCATTATTAGACTCGGTAAAATAGTTAAAATAAAACAAATGAAACCATTATGTATGATAAAGATGTCTCAGGAATTCATTCTATTTAAAAAGCGGGACGTTGTACATAATATAATTAAAGCACTAAACATATAACATGCGGTAACTTGTTAACTTGAGCTAACTAGTATCGTCGGGTTAGAATTTCATATATATTAATATATTTCATGTGCTAACTAAATATATGAGGATTACAGGTTTGTGCTACATATGCTAGATATTAGTCAACACGTACAACTGCACAATGGCAATCAAATAAATAATTTGAAACTTAGTGACTTAACCAATACTGATAAAATATTTGTGAGCACGTTAGATAATAAAACTGCATTTGTTTGTTTGACGGCGCATGCAAACTATCAAAAATCTGCAACCTACAAAATTAAAGAGTTTAATACCAAGAACTTGCTTTAGTTTAAACCATCAACAAACATTTTACTGACTACATCCCTGGGGCTTCTGAAGAAAAGTAAACGTGCAAGAGAAAATTGGCAAATTTAAGATGCAAAGAAGAGCAGGATCATTTTTAAAAGGATGGCTTGACTCGTATAAGCAAAATTTGCTATAAAATAACCAACGCTTAAGTTAGGTTAAAATTGATTACAGCACGATATTTGGCATATGTTGCAACATATGCTATAAGGCTGCAATGTAAATCCGCAATGGAACGCCGCTAATTTTTTAAGATAATTCTGAATCTGTACTGGCAATCTAAACAGACGGTTGCAGATTTTCCTTGGGGTGATTTGCATCTGTGTGGTGAGAAATAATGTTTTTATGTCTATACATTTTCTACGAAAAATGTTTAGCCCCACGTAGTTGTTCAGCTATATCAACCTACGAATGTACTACCACTAATATTCTTAACAGCATGAAAAGGGTTAGAAAAGTATGGTAACATCATTCCCTAGGTCCGTATTGATGCAATTTAGAACGGGTTCTTTTCCTGTGCAAATCATAGACAATAAAATATTAGCTTGGTAGTTATCCGCCAAACTGATGTGATCAAAAGCAAAGTTAATGAAAACATGTCATGGCATACAGAGTTCACACATGTGATGGTGACTGAAACCTGAAGCGATGGGAATCGCCTGCTTCAGGGTAGTCGATCAAGCGATTGATCCAATAGGCGTGTGCGATTTTTAAAAAAACAGTTGAGTTGTGAATAGAACGTTTACGGCAAAGCCGGTTTGATTTATTTCTCTTGAATCGGCTTAGAGAACCCGACACGCAAAATGGCAAATTGGACGGATGTCTTAACGAGGACTCAGTTATATTCCTATCCGATGCCTTAAGCTATTGGCGACGAAGCCAGACAATTACTTGAGAAGTCGGATTTCAGTGATGTGGAGTTTCAGGAAATCTCGAAAATGATCAAGCAAGTCTTTACTGTTTTGTTTACAGCCGCAGAATAGCAAACAAAATAAATGATTTACTGCTAGTTCGGTGGCATAAAATTAAGCAAAACAATGCTGATATATCTTGTATGTTTAACATCAATAAATTGCAAATTTCCTACACTCGTTTATTGCTTTGCATATCATGTTGAGCCCGTTTGGGAAGCAATAAAGCATTTTTGATATTCCTTAAATTAAAACATCAGGGCGACAAATTCCCTTTCAAATACCACTGTGTCCAAAAAGAAAACATGACTATTCCTGGATATGATGGCACAACTTAAAGCTCGGTTCTCTATATAAATATGGAAACAAATTATAAGAACCTAAATCTAAGTAGAATAACTTTTTCACAATAACGGCAGAAAGTTTATACCATTTGTCTCACATTTGTTTTAACATCTAAGAGAAAAGTACTGCAATTTTCTTTCAACTATGAATTTGAACATGGTATGACTTATGTTCCACGTATGAAGTCTATTGCACAGGGTCAAGAACGGTGATTGCGTCTGCCATTTGGCGGCAAAACGTACGCATTTTGTGTACATGAAGGGAGATTTGCAGAAGACAATTGAGGCGAATAAGTAAATTTGGCTCCAATACATGGAGCCTGTATACTTAGTTGATCCGTCGGTACAGGACTATATTTAATCAAAAAATAATTTTTATTTGCTTTTTGCATTTGCAACCATTTAAATTGGAACGATGAGAAACGTAATTGCACAAATTATCAATTTATTATACCAAGTGTTCTTTACAGGAGTACGTGTGCGAACTTAAAACAGGATTCAAAATGCAACCATTTATTATATACGTTTAATTAGCTTGTTGGTCCTAACAATGTAACAATCCATTTAGGCTGCAGCTTGTTAGTATTTTATAGTTGTGTAAATGATCTTATCCAATTGGTTGGCAACATTTTGTGCATTTCTACCCCTAGTTAATCTTTTATGATTTAAAAAGTCATCCCGGTTAACCTTTGAATTTCCCTTTCATAAGAAAAAATAAAAACGAAAATGTTTTATTTTTCATATATCTTAGTTGTATAAAGTCGATCATTCAGATCAAGGCATGTTGAGTTATTTACTAGAATGGTTGTAATTGCAATCTCTCCCACAAAGTAAGTAACCGCCAGAGTCGGCGAAAACTGCCTACATTTCCAGTTATAGCTTTGTTCTTCAATTTTCAGAATAATGATAAACTAGCTGCATTTAAATGCAATAAAGATGTATGTATAACTAATTAGTTTGTCTTCGTCCAGCTCTATTATTTTTACAGATCCAAAATCGAGACACTTCAAGCCACTTTCGCCTGACGTTGTGGTTTTGGCGCGCCATTTTTTCCGACCGCAGCTGTCATCAGGATGTGTTAATTTCGTTCTTGCTTTTGGTAATATTATAGTAACCTGCATTAAATTTTTCTGTTTTTCCGACTTTACTTTTTTAAGTATGCAAAGTATAATACATTTAATGCCTGTATGTATTTTAAGTATTCTAATAATAATCCATAATATGTCTAACGTAAATAATAAGTACGTTTATCCGTGGTTATCCATTGGAATCAAATTCCTAATTAGTGAGATCATGTTACCGCAGATGATGTTCTTATCACAATCAAGTATCTTAATATGCAAGCACCTGCTGACAAACCTGCGCTGTTCTTTGAGTTTTCAGTTCCAGCGTTGTTAATAGCATATCTAACAAATCTTAATCACATTGTGCGGTGGATCTTAGGCTTCCAAGTCAAGCCAAATCAGAGTACTATTTACGCATCCTGGTAGATGCACTTTCAGCAAGATACCCTATCAGTGCGGATGGTGAAGTTTATGAAATTTATATTATAGAAAAATTAAAACGCTTAAAATATCCACACACATCACCCAAGCAACTAATTTCGCTTCAAACTGATAGTACATCTTGGGTCAGCAAATATTTTGGACAGGTGCGGCGGAACAGAATTGCGATAATATGAAGTATGTAAAAATGATGTCATATATTTTGAGCGGGTAGTGGAAAGTCATGGTATTTTTGACAAGTCGGAAAGTATTGGATGGAGAGGGTCGTCTTCAATATTGCAGGAAAAGCTTGTACATAAGTCTAGGTGTCTGTTAAAAATAAAAGTTGATTGATACATACTAAGCAATGCATGTATCTGGAAATATGCCTCATGGACCCTGCAATCAATGATTATTCCTTTTCGTTAAACCCAGCGAACATCTCATGGGGGCAGTGGGGCTAATGCGGCACTTTACATACAGGTTCAAATCTTAGGATCAGCTCAAGGGGTACTGAAATTCGTCAAGCCGAAGAGTTAAATTGACAACCGTCTAAGCTTAAAAGACGCATTGGCAACATGAATAGATCATAGTAGGTTTCGGGATAAAGTGAACCCTGGCAATTACATACTCGGCGATGTGCATCTGAACTGCTCCCTTATTGCCAATGGACGACTGGCGAACAAAACAACCTGCAATTTGTCCGAGCCGAGAAAAGAGAATTTTATGGCAACATGAAATGGGATAAACATCAAGGATTGGGATGAGGACAAAAACAGGGGATTGTCTAGAACATTTTGAAACCTATTTTTCCTGACGGTTGGAATTACATACATATGTGTTTGTGTAATGTGACGCAGAGCGATCGCGCTTTGTGATTTTTCATGTCAATTTGCAGAATCTGAGTCAGGAACCATTGGTTACACTGAGCCAAATTCCATGCCAACTAAGAGTTCTGCTCTTTAAGCTTTGCATGTTACGACGGGTACATATGGATGCTTGCGTGTAACGGTTGATGGTGGTATATTTATTGTAGTAAGTATATTTAAACAGATAAGCGTATGCGTTAGGTTTACTAAATGCGCCTGGTGTCCGCCAACAGTTTACTTTCTATCCATCTACTTCTGGATTCCCAGATGGATGAGGTCGTTTGATGTAGCCAATATGGAGAATATCATGAGCGTCACTCACGCTCTGCACTTGACCACCGTTTGTTATTTCATGTATTTCCCAAAGCGTGTATAAGCTTATAAAATGCCGTGTGATTTAGAGTGCCGCCTACTCGTTAAGCACTATGCTGAGAAGTTTGCAGATAATGAATGTAGTGCTTGAATAGCGTTGTGAGTGCGTTCGTTTTGTTCACGGGCAACATCAAATTTGTATAAAGGGTTATTACTCTTTGTTTGCCTAAGCCATCCAGAATGTGGTGCATGCAGCCGGAACAGAAAGATGAGTCTAGATGTTGGAATCAACCAATGTATTCAGACAGAGCGTTGCACGCGCTTCATATGCGAATGAAATTTGACGATGAAATTGATATATTTCGAACATGTTGCATCCATCTCCTCAAACGTTGATTAGTGAAACAGTGGAAAAATATAATAAAAAATATATGAGCAGGATGGATGAGTTTGATATACCAGTGAAAATAATGTCATCTTGCTTAACTCTACCAGCACATCGACTTCGACGTAGTGGGCAGGCAATAACATTTTATCTCTTGCACTGATCACGTATACTGAAAGCGGGCTACTTGAAACGAAAATCATCTGAATTTAGTTATCATTATATTTACGTCTCTGTACACGTTGTTAACTTTCCAGTTTGCTATAAATGCCACAAAGATCATCTCCTGGCTTAATCTACCGAGTATGTTTTTGTGGCTATTTAGGTCGTAGCCCAGAATTACCCTGTGGGTGCTTATCTCAAATATTGCCTCTTTGATCGGTCCTAATTTTGGTTGAAGTTCTTAACAATAAAATCTTTTGCTACTCTTTAGCTGCCAAGCAGCCCAAGTTATCGAATAGCCGCCTGCCTGCCAAGAGCCTGTCGCAAAACTGTGGCTTATGAAGGTAGACATCCTGACAAATGCCATTACATACTCTAATATCTAAGCATATAGTTGTAGTCCATACTGTACAGTTGCAAGTCGAAGTGTTCTGCGTGCTCGGACGTTTTGCTAAAAAACGTTTCCTCAAAACTTGATGTGACGTCCTCAGTGACTGATTACGTAGCAGAGCAGGGCGGCTCGATGCGAAGCGTTAACGAGTTTGCGTAATCGTTCTTCTAATCGTACGAGCTGACACCGAGTTCGAATTTTTCAGCGGGTGTAAGGACACCGTAAATAATTTTACTGTTACGTACCTAATGTATTAGGCACGTATGCTGCGGCGATTGACATAGTCATCCGACGCGTATTTCCGGCCTTATGTTTTGTTAAATGCAGTTAATTTATTTGACTTCGTTTCATCCATGGTGTCCCTTGGACAACATCTTATTTAATGTGCCGGATAGATAAAATCGCTGCTAAATGCCCTTCTGTAAATAATTATTTAGCAAACATAGAATTTTCATGTTTTGTGAATTTACGCACTCTGAGTCTGATCTCTTTGTCTAGAAACCAAGGAATATTACACATATCCTCTCTGGACATTACGCGTTCAGTGATCACTTTGGATATTGCCGTTAATCTGTCTCATGCAGTGTTCTTACTTAATTTGCAGTTTATCTTGTAGACGAATTAATTCTGGTCATCCTGCTTGAATTTTTTATTCAGGCTTAAAAATATACATTTTAATTGGCATACAGTTTGTGAGCCAACAAAAGTATGTGTTCATAAGTAAATATTTTATAACTTAAACAAGTTTTGAATGAGAAGAGGCATTTATCATGTTTTTATTAAGCTTATAATGAAAGTGATTGCATATTGGTCGTTGTGGAGTACTTTGTAAAGAAGTTTCACAACCCTCTATTAAATGCCGTTGTGCGGCGGTCTTTTGGTCCATCTAATAATGTCATGGTTGCAGCACTTCTTGTTTTTCAAATAATAGTTGTTGTGGTTATTTATGATATCTTTGTGCAACGCTTCTTCCGATATACATAATTTTATAGTTCTCTGTCTGCATTCCTGTGAGCGAGTAATTACAAGAATGGTAATTTTATTTACTTCTACAAGCCGATAAGAAACTTGATAAAAATAAAAGATTTTAATTTGCAGGTGCGCATATCCATGGAATATCGTTTATATAAGATTCCCAATTTTCCTATCATCTTCTGCCTTGCTACCGCTCACTACCTGATGGCTGTGATTAAATTAACCTTCTTCCATCTCCCTTTTTACTATCACAACCAATCATTGTTCTCTGGCTCTCTATAGAGATTGTATTTCGTACCAAGTTAGATAAGTTTGATTGACTTTCAACACATAGATGATATGCAATCAATTGTACATGCATTGTCCCATATTTTCAAGTTTTGTACAGACCTAATTATTGCTTATTGTGGGTTTGCCTCATTTTAGCAGTATGTGATGTTCCATCCTAACTCCCGCGCATTGGTATAGTGAAACTGGCGAGCAAATATTCCTCACATTGCATGTAACCTGACGGTTTTGCGAGATCATGTGAACAGAATTAAAATACGTGAGAAAAACTCGTCCGTGAGGACAATTGTAAATGTTAATCCATGTGAAATTGAATCAATTGGAATATCATCACGATATGTTTATGTGTGTAAGGCACTAGAAAAACATCCATTTTTCAATGCAATCTCATTTTAGATGGATAATATGTATGCTTTTAAAGCCACATTTAATTGAGATTAGCTTATACCGCTTAAAATTGAAGCTCAGCTTGCTTGCTGCCTTGAATGGTTGTCATTGTCTAATAGGCCTCTGTCTAAGCACGGGTTATTGAGGTGGCTTATATTGTCGTATTTCATTATTTGTAATAGTACCATATTCCAGATTTGGTCATGTTTTGTTGGAACCGGTAGAGACTCGTTCAATCAAGATTTCCAATAGGTTTACCGCTAACAGGACTCAAGATCACTTTCTCAAATTTTGAGTGAAATTATGACCTGCGTGAACTACAGCTATCAACAACGACTGACTTTAGATTTTAACAAAGTTTCAATAATTTCTGGTGACCGCTGTGGGTCATGCATCCTAAAAGCAATCGTCCTGTATAATCTTTGGAAACCGAAGAAACGCGGCAATACTTTAATGAAAACTTTTCATGCTCCGACTCACGTGTTAGCAAGTGAAGTGTACGTTGTTTGGGTTCTAGCAGCACCCTTGCAGCCTTTAAGTTAGCAGAGTTAAAAATGAAAAGTGGTGCACGGAAATAGCAATAGACAATCAAATACGTCTTTTGCAAACTAGCCAGTAGCTCAAGCCACTGGGCCATGGAGGTCCTCGGCAGGATTACAAAATTTTTCAAGCTAACTGTGATTTAGCAGGACCCAACTTTCACTGTTATGCAGGCTATTATCTTAGCATATGAAAGTGGCTAGGCTGCAAGGTTTTGACGTCCTCTCACTAGATGCCACGTCTATTGCTTATAAACTCAAAAGAGAAAGTCATGACATTTGGAGGCTAGCCATTGTTATCTTCGAATTTTGTAACTTGATTAGAAGTGGAATATAGGTCGTGCTATCTCTAATTTCTTTGACTGTCATTTGCGTTTCATCCTATCTTGAGATTTGTTAACTCATCTAAGAACTAACCGCGTCTTATCATTTAATGCATTTTGAATGCCTCAATAAATTTGGTTGTGTCATATGAGTTATACCCAACTAAATCATTCCCAAATAAAAATAAATTAGGCGGATCCAGGTTGCTTAATATGGAAGTGCAGTTTTTACTGCTATATGCAGCCATATAATTAAACCCTAATGGAAGCTTGAAATTATTGTTAATGACATTATTTTCTGGATATTATAACATTTTAATATTTTTGGTCTAAGTTGCAATACGTAGTTGGTTTTATTTATCGGGCCTAAAATGTTTGCGTGAAAAATGAACAAATAGGTAGTATTAAAGTAGTACTACATAATTTATTTTTCATGCATTTAAAATTACAATCTGATTTTGCGCACTATCAGATAATTGTTATTGGATAACTAGAAAAAATGGAGCAATGGAACAATCTTATTTTATCGATTACAAACCAAAACTTGACATATCTTACGAAATGTTTTGTGTGAATTAATAAATGAAGTTACATGAGTTTAAATGAAGTTACACGAAATTGAATGCACATATTTGGACTCATCATACTATCCATGTTAACATATAGGTATATCCGTCTAAACCAATTTGTGAGGTTGCAGAGCACAATGCTTGTCTGCGTCTTGTCGTCACTGAATTATTGGAAATCAGAGCGAGTAATGTAAATGTTGTAAAGCATCGTCCAGTTCTTTGTTGAATATGGGAAGCATGGCGCTGAAATGACAAACATCGACAAACCGTTCCACGGTTGAAACACGAAGGAATAGTTAATTCTGGCGGCACCCAACGCGACTGTATTGTGTGGCAAGTTTGATTGTATAACACTCAATTCTGTGTTGCAGCCAAATTTTCATGAGGTGATGGCAAGACTTAACAGGGTTTTCAAAATCTGAAAATCCATAATAAGGATGAACAATAAAAAATGATTTATCACGGGATAATAGCAAGTACACTACATGTCCCGTAGGATGGTCGTGGTGAATATGATGAAATCCAAATAATTTTTGTCATCTACAAAGCGTCTGCCGAGATGAATACTTTGATAAAATACACCAGTGAAAAATTAAAATAATCGTGGTGGTGCTGTGGTCGGTAATAAAAGTCTTTAGAAAATGAAAATGCGATCGCTCACATGGGTTCATTTCATACATAAATCCTGTGGAAAAGCGTGCTTGGCATAATCCAAAAGTGAGGAGCTAAGGTAACAAAATTTGGAGCTAGGAGCAGCATCCAATTTTTTGAATACATCCAATGTAGGGTAGGATACCATTGAGTCTGGGAGTGCGTTCCTTGGTTGACAATCCCGAAGGAGAAAGTAATTGCATCCACTCTCTAGACGGCTGTATTTTTGCTACAATTTAAGCAGTTATCCCTGATCCGCGTGTTTTGGTCATGTTTCAGCAAATGGCATCATATATAGTTTTGGTCAATCAACATCAGATAACTTAATGGGAGATTGCCAGACAACCTGCGATAGCGTCTGCTGAAAATTCCTAGCAACTTCAGTCTTCGGTGGTAAGAGTCATGGTGCTGGCCGGTTTATTCCTTTGTTGCTCTTCCATGTTGGGCCTCTGATGCCTCTAGGTCGAGCTTTAACCAAGGTTACAAATCTTGCATACCGTATTTAACGTGTGGAGGTGCGTAGGTATTGTGCATCATTGGGAAGATTGATGGGTCAAAAAACTCGAATGCGCTTCGCAGCATGTCGACGTGCTGGTTGCCCCGTTTCACGGCCACCTCTGCCTATTTTGAACAGTTGAGGTCGCTCTATACCATCACACCAAAGTCACGTTCTTGGGAGCTGGTCTACAGTCCGTTTGTCCCAGGCAAATATGTGAATTTATATCTAGGGCGTAATAGTAAAAGGCGACATTTGTCTACGTTGAATGGTAGGGACTTATGAACTGACCAGAATGACACTGTGATATGATGGAACTGGAGCCCTTCGTGGTCGTCCGATCTCCTGAGCCTTCGCCATATCATGATATCATAAGCGAAAAATGAGAAACCGAAAGTAAATGAACTCATTCCATCTTTTATGAACACCAAGAATAGTCAAGGTCAAAGCAAAGATCCTTGTTGTACAGCACACGGAAAATGATTCTGAATTCTCACCTCTAGCCGTCGTCCTTGTAGAAAATTGCTAAGCAACCTCAGGATTAGGCTGTTAATGCCGTAGTTTCAAATCCATTGTAGAAGAGTTTGATGGTCTATGAGGTGATTAGACTCCTGCTCCATCAGCATCCGCTTCAGTCCAGCAATTATTGGCAAATAATATGTTTGTAATACATAAACGCATTTGACGAAAGCCACATCGCTCTGGGGCTATTAAATTGTAGCCTTTCGGATACCGTATCAGCGCATCTGCGATTATTGATTATTGATATTGATTATTGATTATTGATAGTACAGGCAGTGATGTTCTTGGACGATAGTTGGTAGGTTCAGTGATGCTACCTCCTTTATGGATATGAATGATGACTCCTCACTCCCATACTGGTGATACATGGTTATCTTCTGGTTATCTTCTGCCTGATTCCTAGTTCTAGATAGTAATACGCGGTTGTGATGGCGATTTCTTTGAGAGGTATGAATCCGCATGGCATACTGCATCTGTGGTACAGTATCTGAGATTTAATTGCAAAATACTTAATTGATCTGCTTTCATTCTATCTGTTTAGGGATGACAATTCCTCGCATATGACAACAGTGTGAACATTAACGTATTGTTCTGTAGAATGCAGGATTTGTTTTACTTGAAGAGAACTCTACCGACTTAGAGAAGGAGAGTAGGTTTCGCGATCTTTACTGTGACTGTTTCACGATCCCCGTGGGATTTAGAATGTTTGATTGACTTAGACTTTGATGCATGCAGTGTGTTATTACGAGTTCCACCAAAACAACTAATGGTTTAACAACATAAAGTTGTTCAAGGACCCACGTTGCAGCCGCTAATGATGTGGTTGGACGCTTATTTTTTGCGCTGTCTGCACACAGATTGGAGACGTAATGCAGATCAGGCGTAGGTAATTTGACATTCACTTTTACAGTCCACAACAGAAGTGAAATTCGTGCTGCAAATATATATCTGTGATGACATTCATGCAACCACCTTACGTTTAAAGTGCAACAGGAAGGTAATATCCATTGACGTGTAGTTGACGAGCGATTTGCGCACGTGCATTTTAAATGCGGCTGCAGCAGTGGGAAAGCTGGAAAATAATAATTGGAGGAATCACTATGTGACAGCTTGGACGAAGCTGATGGTTTGCAAGTTCACGGTAACGTTTGCTGTTCTTTATAGCAGCGAATCCTTTACGCTGAATCATAGGGAAGTCAGACATGTCGTGTGCTTTAGACAATATTGCCTACGTCTGATTCCGTGCACCGTTTGGTGTGGCATGGTTACAGATATGAGGTGATCCGCTTAATTAACATGTATGCAAATAGCTAGGTACTTCTTCTGAGGCACCTGAGATTAATCAGGCAAATCAGCGGCATCGATTCGACGCGGATACCGAAATGCTTAATATATGGAGAACTTAGTGCTAGGAAGTGAAATTGCTAATGCGTAGTTACGTTGCCAGGACATGATCAATGTGAGTTTATTATGAAAAAGTTAATTTTGGGTATCGCAAATAAAATGCATCTAGTCGGCACAAATGGCATAGCTTATCAAGGGGGCGATTGCTCAGGTGCACAGTAAAGTGCTATTGTGTGTGGAAGACTATCGTCTGTAAACTATGCGACATGGGCCCACGGATTCTAGTCCGTTGACTTCAAGCACATGGTGCTGCAGCACGTGCGGTCGCGAGTGGCTGACCCAAGTGGTAATGTTAAGCCACCAGCTTGACCACGCAATGTGAATAGTTAAGAGAAGACGCATATGTTAATTATGCAATCTTCATCGCTGCAGCGCTTGGGAAATACAATGTTTTCGAGACATTTTGTTACCCAGGCCACGAATGCGACAGATGTGGTGTGTGGGCAACATCGTCGCTACAGTTGACCTGTAAAAATACATGCTTGTTGATTTTGCTGCACTTCAGGTTCCAAATGATCTTTGAGATCCCCGGTATAACTGTGTTTGATTGGAATTATGAAACGTGTCTATATAACAAACACCCTCCTTCTCGTTTACTCTATCCAGAAGAATGCTTAGGTTTGTTGGGTAACGAGTTGTGCCCTATTAATGACTTTGCTTAACTCAAAGCTTGGTTCCATGCATCCAGTCTGGAGATGAATACTTTAAAGTCACCATCCTTGCAATTCAGTTATGCATGCATTTCTCAATCAGCCAGACACGGATGCTATGCCTGTGCATTTTGAAGCGGCGTGGGTATGACTCATTGAAAAACGTGTCTCCCCTGCAAATGTCTCCCGGCCTCATGCCTTGTGGTTTACACTGGATATGCGGCGTGAAGATGGAGCAGTGGGTGGTGTAGTGCTTGTCACTCATTACCCGAATGTCGGCGCAGGCAACATGTGGTCTTCTATGGAGGCCAATTTGATAAATATATCCGAAAATCATGCTGCGATCCATGTGATTGAATTAGATCATTCACCATCTGACGGGCCAGTATTAACTGACAATGCCTCTCTGTTTATCCGATTGACGAAAATGTGAAACTTGTACATATTTATTTCCACAATGAGGAAACGAGTTTCCGCAACATGGCTTGCACTTAACCAAACAAACAGTATTTGCGCAGCGATTGGCGCCTAAACTAATGCACCCGTACTAGCTCACGCGGCGTCGATGGACTTTGTTAGTGACATAAGTCGAAGCAATGCATTCAGTCAAATTAGTGCACGCTATAATTGTTAGACATTATCCAAGTTTTATGTGGTGAATGCGATAGATTCAGGGGATAAAATAATCCATGCTATTATTCTACTTATAATTAATAAAACTTATCCTTATCCGGTTAAATTTAACTCTCTGTTAGACTAGCCACCCATTATATGACAATCCAAAACTAAAATTTCGTACAACACAAATTAACTTAGTGGCTATCCCTAAGTCTAAATTTATCCAGCTTATATTCTTAATTATATTATTAATTCGCAATAAGCTGATAGCTGGCAATTTGCATGAATCCGAATGCCTACCCATTTTATTGAGAGCATTTATTTATAATGAATACTTTCGAGGAATATGTTTTATAAAATGGTTACAAATATTACTGGCTAATACACTGCTCTTCAAATGAAGCATGGCTAGCATATAAATAAGCCCTATTTTGCAGGAACATTGTTTTGCAAAGTTCTCTATTTACCACTGCTGTGTAAAATAATCTAATGCGGAATGAGAAATGTTATACATAATGCAAAATTACCAAGCACCCACATAAGATATTGCAACCTCTGTACTCATGAGATCCTTAACCGTGGTCGGATATTATGGAACTAATATTGCTTTCCACGAATGGTGATGCGAGAAAATGTGATTCAGTTGCATGAGTTTGTTTTAAACCACCAATTATATAAATGCGGATACCGTCGTTATCGAATGACTTAAGTTCCATGTTGTATTACCTAACTTGCAATTCTTCTTGCATATAATATATTTAGGGATTACGCAAAATTGCTAGTCGTGACAGATTAAAAAGCAGAGCTATACATTTTTGTTCTGATTGCACTTAATGGGACCCATTGATGCCGGCTTACGGCAGCGTATCTGAGCCATGCACGGAATTCAGCAATTTTATACGTTTTACCTGTCAAAAACAAAGACATTTATATGCTCTGATTAAATCTCTCACCGCAACATCCACCGCCCAGACATTAGGTTACGAGAACGAGTCTTTATGTCAGATTGAGTGTATGTGTTTGCTGTCAAGAGCATTTGAGGTGCATAATTGACATGCTTTATCACCTGCATTTATCAGCCGTTTATTGTGCGTGTTTGTTCAGGAAATGTAACGACCAGACATTGTGACCATGAAGCTTTATCATGAAATTCGGACAATTTAACCAGATTAAACTTTGATCATGTGAATATTTGATAAAATTTAAGCGTCTGTAATAGCACAAGACGTATTCTAAACACGGCGTTTTTTATTTAAATATTAAAAGTAACTGTGCTGATAAGAAAACATTTGGCAAAAAAAAGAAAATGCACATAGTTTTGCCAAATTATTCTGTGGCAAACTAGTGAAGCATTAAATATTTATCCCACTGGGAATTATGCTAGTCCAAAATTTCAATCGTTATCTTCTACGCAAAATATTTGCTAAATCTTCAGTTTCTTCCCAGCAGTTGCTCTGCTAAATAGTTATCTTCTGGCGTGCAAATTTTTACTGTTTTCATATTATTTACTATTAAAACGTTCTCAAACATGTAAGAGAATTAATTTACTACTTTTTATTTCAGTACTTGTGTCTATCCGTACTTTCATTCCTAAACAGGTAATAAAGCACACCAGCTGTCAAAAGAATTTATCTACTTTTAATAATTAATTGTGTTCTAGTTCTTTTTCTCATGCTTGTGGGCCTCAGGAAACCGACAGTCAGTTTTCAAGATTCAACGTTAGTGCAAGCCTAGCGAATAAATTTCTCGTAATCCGATGCAGTCCACTCGTTTTAAACTGGAACCCACCTACATGTTTCGTGATGATTCAGCAGCACATTATCGTTATCATCATCATCAATAGTATTACATCAGCCATTTGAACTGATGCTTCACAGCCATATAACCATGAAGACCTATAAAATAAGTAATAAGCAGAGAGAAGGGGACTTACCTGAAAACCTTAATGCCCCAAGCAAACATTCAGGGTCAAGGCGCCTACATCTTGTGTAGTCAACCTACCGTCACAAACAGCTGGCTATCATGCAAAGATAGCGCGGCATCGACGAGACAGCTTCCTTTTAGCTTTCACTGCTCCGCGTCATAATCAGCCATTACCCCGCAGATAACTCAGCACCAAACACAATTTAAACAGGCAACCCGATTAGGAGATGGCAGCAGACGCGCCACTGATGTCGGTGGCGAGCCATGTCCAGTAAAGTCTCTAGCCAAGCACAAGGTCAGTCACGTGGACTCCAACCAGGAAGGCGAGACGGACCAACGGAACCCAGTTTGGTCGTCAGTGACTTCATTTCCCGCTGCCAAGTCAACTTCTTCCACCTCGAGCATTGAGCCACCCTACACCTGGCAGACTAAACAAAGCCCTCCTAGGAAAGCGGTGACCAGGCACCCGTAGGATGTGCCCAAGCCCACGCAACTTATTCAGTACTATCTGTTGTTCTAGGGATCTAGCATGATTACCACTACCTAGTACTCACCTACGCACATCATCATTGCGGACACGTGGGTGCCATACGACACCAGCAATCCTTCGCAGACAACGATGATCAAAGACTTGAACGCGCCTCAAGTCTTCAGAATGAAGGGGCCAAGTCTCATTACCATAGATCAGAACGGCCCTCACTGTGGCCTTGTATACCCGGCCTTTAAGACGTAGGGAAACTCCCTTCTGTCGCCAAAGATGCCGCAAGTTCAAGAAGGTAGCTCTGGCTTTTGCAACGCGTTACCTGACGTCATTTTCTCAGCGCCCATCATTGCTGATGCAGCTACTAAGATAAGTAAAATAATCAACCAACTCCAGTTCCTCGTTGGCAACCGTCAAGGGGTCATCAAGTGTCTGGCGGTATTGCAGTAACACTTTGCACTTTGAAGGTGCAAAGTGCATACCAAATAATGGGACCATTCTGGACAGGCTATTCAGTGTTTATTGTGCCGCCCCAACATCGTCGAAAAGCAAGACGATATCCTCCGCATAACTTAGATCAACTAACCTTTCACCAGGCAGCACTTCAAAGCCTACATCGTGAGATTCCGCAAGGTAATCATATGCTCAAATAATGGTCTTCAGCAGCTCAGTCTGGGCCTAATGGTAGGTTTCCGAATGATGAGCTCAGTTTTCAAACTAATGATAGCTTGATATCAGACCACAATAAAAGTCAACTCAACATCTACCTTCATTTGTATTCAACAAACATTTTATGGCTCCCTACACTTACTCCCAGTAATTAAATTGGAGTTAGTGTTTTCATACTATTTCACTATTTTTATTATTTTAGACATTAGTGTAGGCAATTGCAAACAATGCTTAATATATCGAAAAAACTTTAGGGATATTCATTTCATCATTGAATCAGAGACTGAAAAGCAATTACAAATTTAAATTCTAAATTTCAGCAGTGTAGGCGCATACATGCAAATTGGCTGAAAAATATTTTCTATGCTGCCAAAATACTTAAAATAAAAGAATAAAACAAAGTTTTAACTAAAAAGTTTCGCACCAACTTCATTCTGCTCGGTAGAATCACCCTGATGACTAGATGGACAAAACAGAAAGAAAAATAACGGCAGTTGAATTCATTCACGCTCAAGATGTACTCACGCAGATACATTAGATGCAGAACTTTAAATGTCATAAATGCACCAACAATTTGAAAACGGACCGCTTTAGCTTCCAGAAATTTAGTCCAAAAATAATTGCTGGAACCTTGAGATCACACCTCTAACCGTGGAGTATAAACCAAAAGCCTTGCTGATAATAACCCCATAAACGAAATGAAAATGTATACTAAATAAACAGAGGAAAAATTTATGCAGGATTTCAAGTCGACTGTTAGAAAACTGTATTAATTATAGTGGCACAATGATGCACACGTATGTTTAGGGTATAAAATTGGACGGTTATCAAGTTCCGGGGTGAACAGAAATCAGTGATAAAATAAAAATTATTTTGGTGGATTCCAATTTGTGTTTACACAGAAGCAGGCGGAAATGGTCAGGTTTAATTGCGTATATTAATTCTGATTGTGTATATTTCGTCGCGTTATAATCACCTGTCTTGACACACGCTATATTCCGTGATGTAGGTGAGATAGGGCAATATCGAGGCGTTTTTAAACACCGGTTAACTAAAGGTGGAAACAATGTGATTCCGGAGCGCCTTCCATGGCTGGCACACATGAAGAGTGTAAAGGTTCCGTGGAAATTCTAGCCGATTATCTTGCGTGGCTAACGCAAAATCTTGTCACCTCAAATTCGTGTTGTGGCGGCAGAAGTAATTGGGGTTATTTGAAATATGCTAGGCCATAATAATGTTGCCACGTAGACGTCATTACTGGCCGCTGCATAATTTGGGTCTTTAGTCTTTGTTGATAAGGATGATTGAACAACCTTTTGAAGTGCTTCGTAGCTTGATGCTGGGAAGTCCCTTGCATTACGTGGTCTGGATTTTGCTAGGCCTGCCATGGTTCTGGCGGGTATTCCACATAAGGGTCACGAAGTTGTTAGGCAACTGCGAACAAAAAGAAAAAGAAAAATGATTCAATGAGCTCCGCAGCATGCCGACGTGTTAGTTTCCGTTTTTTGACGCTTACTCAGGCTGTTATGAGCAGACCACATCAGCCCGGAGTAGTACCCCAATATCAAACCCCTGTTTGAATTTTTGTACGACGTGGTATGTAAACTTGTATACGATGTTCGGCTGGTGGCTCATGCATACAAACTTCCACTTCCCCGAATTGAACTGCAACGCATTGTGGAGTGAACACACCTAAGTTATGTCCAGGTATCGCAAAAGAGCAACGTGATTACATTTAACGGCGATCGTCCGCAACACCTTGACAAATTTAACAACAAGCAACCAATCTGAGGCAATCAAACGCGCGAGCCCTTTATTGAACGCGGGGAACAGAGGCGACCGCGTTATTGATCAATTTGCAACTCCGCATTCAATATGAATGGGATCGGACAGCGTGTTTTAACTCGGACATAAGTTGCCCATCCTTAGGAAGTTCATGATCCACCCAAAAACAGGATCCCCAAAATCCATAGCTTTCTATAATGTGAAGTACATTGCGGTGGCCCAATCGATCTAAGACTTTGGAGAATTCAACGTAAATGATGTCCTTCCATCTACTTTATCGGTCGATTCCGTTCATACACTGCGAACAGTCAGTCGGTTAGTAGAGCATAAACTGTTTTGCTGAAATCGTTTTGCTCAGGTGCTATGGTGTTGCGGCGTTCTAGATAGTGTACTAAACACCCAGCCATGGTTTTCTTCATCACCTTTAAGAGCACAGGGAAAACGATCCTTTGGCGATAGTTGGCGGATTCCGGGCTATTTCCCCTACGAAATTTTGGCGTGCTAAAGCCATGTTTCCACATCGTATGCATTAATTACTTTAAAGCACGTTTGGGAAAATTGCGAAAAACGCCCGGCCAGCGTTGTTGCTGCTACGTTCAGCGCCTTCTAGATAATATCTTTGATAATATGTGAAAAATATGTGCGTTGTTTGAGTAATTTCTTTAAAAAGGATGTTAAAGTAAAAGCGATTTTAGTAATTGTTGATATTGGCGCTAGGTATGTAGATGTATGACAGTGGTAAAACGTTATTGGAATATTGTGGCATACCACAGTTGTAGAGTCGTGGCTGCTTCTGCAGCGCTCAATTCCAATCCGGATGCCTTGTTAAGTAAGAGGATGCAGAGCTTCACTTTCCGAATTGTGTTAACAAGTATATCTAGGAATATTTTGATGGAAAATTTAGAAGCAAATTGTTGTTGGAGTGTGAAATGGTCCTCACAGACAAGCATGTTACAGTTGTTGAGCAGGGTGACGTAATCGCTGCCATTTTCCGGGCCAGTATGAGCTGTGTACATGTGCCAAGCTTCATTCTTTAGTGGCATGAGTTTTCGGGTTTTACTTCTGAGGAAAGAGGAGAGATTGTTGTAGCGAATGTTCCTTGTTAATGAGGCAGTATGATTAGTTTGCTGATGCGTCCACCAAAGTGAATCCAGGCGCCGTCAGGAGAGGCACGTTTCAATATTTCCGAATAGTCCTTCTCAATGAGTTCTATCATGAGCTCGCAGACGTGATGGTAGGAAATGGCTCTGTATATTTTCATGGATATTTAGCGCAACGCACATATTTATAAAGCATGGTGACATGATAGCTTAACCATAGTGGGCTGTCTATAATTAGCCTGTCAAACATGATTTCTTCATTTGTATTATGAGATCAAATGGCGACGATTAGTTATCCGCTCCCTACGCGTAGGTCAAATTATGTCATTCTAAAGCAGAATACTTGTAATGATGTCTTGCATTTTGACGTTGCATTTTTCGATGGTGGAAGTCGATGATTCAAATTGGTGTACGTTTGTCCAAACTCATCGTGGACACATTGCTAGAGTGTTCACTTGGGGAATTTCAGTATATAATCGTTGAAGTACTGCCTGGTGAAAGGGTAGTTTTTATTGATTATGCGGACGAGAATGTCTTACTTTTTGACGCTGTTTTGGAGGCCCAATCAAACATAAATAGCCACTCTATGGTAGTTGCACTATTTATTATGCGCCTCCTATTTTATTTTTAAAGTGTTTTTGCAAGATCACCAGCAAATTGATGACCAAGTGACGGGTGATAACGAGGAACACGAGGTACTTGATCAAAACACTTAATTTGGCAACCATATTAGTAACGAAGGGCGCATAGAAACTGAACACATTTCACTAATTGGAAAACCCAGGACTGTCTTCTTGAATCATTGTCATCTTTGGCGACAGAAAGGAGTTTCCTCTAATATTAAGCTTTGCATACAAGGCAATATTTTGAGCCGTCCTACTGTATTAGCGTGTGAATTATCCATTTCGGTCAGTAGATCTGGGATACGGGTTTGCGGAGCATTACTGGTGTCGCGTGGCACCAGCGGGTCCGCAAAGATGCCGTGGGTTGGAAAGTGCCTGGCAGTGAACTCAATCTAGTGCATTAGAACAACGGGTAGCACTGAGTAAGTTGTGTTGGCTTAGGCATTTAATACGTATGTCTGGTCACCGCTTACTGAAAAGGGCATAGATTAGTCTGCTAGGTGTATGGAGGCGAAAGGCATGAAGTGGGCGGAAGTTGACTTGGAGACGGGAAATGAAGTCAGCAATGACCAACCTGGATACCGTTAGTCCAGCTTGCATTCCTGGCCGGATTCCAGAGGCGCCTTGTGATGCGCTCGGAAATTTACACGACATGGCTCGCAGTCGACACCATTGGCGCGTCTGCTGTCATCGTATAGTCGGCTCGCTTGTTTAACGTGTATATGATTCTGAGTTGTCTGCGGGGTAGTGGTTAATTGTGACGCAGGGTAGTGAAAGCCACAATGAAGCTGTCGCGCTGTTACCAACTTATGTGTGAACCGTAGCCAGATGTTTGCATTGCTACGTTGTTAAAAAAAGTGCAGGCGCCTGTACTTTGAATGTTTCTATCGATCACTAAAGTGTTCACGTAAGTCAAGCTTCTCCTCTTATTGTTCTTTATTCTATTGGTCATCGTAGTTGTGTGGCAGCGAAGCATCAGTTAAATGGGCAGATGTACTACTGTAGTCAATGTTGTTGCTGAATTCGAAATCGCCGGATATGGGAAGCCGACTCCAAGCTATGAGTAAGCATTTCGTCCGTTTTGCTATTAGGCGGGACTCCATCTATGGACTAGAATGGGGAATGTCTGAGCCGCGTCTCCGGATCATCCATTGGCTTGCATTTTAAGTTTTTACGATAGAAAATGATAATATCACCTCCCCTGCTGGTGCAATCGCTTTGGAACGTGGAACTTCCTGAAGCCCAAGCCTGGCCTCCCTAACTTTTGAGCGCAATCAACTCTCGTTTATGGGGATGCGATCTCAAGCGTTTATTGCCTGGTGCAACTGAAACTCGGCACTATTTATATGAGTTGGCCTTGGGCATACGTATACATGCAGGAAAGTATTTCGGTTTGCATCAGCGGTCTGAAACACTTGTGGCTTGTATGAGCGGTTGGGCCGACGGTTTTACCTTTGCCCTGCAGCTCGCTTAGATTTGGTTTTATTGGCATCGTGTATAGCCCCACTTATAACGTCGTTTGTACGCTACATGTTCAGTGACTTTTGGATTGCACCGAAAGATTCTTACTTCCTTCAGACGTGCTTCCGTTGTGAATTTCGGATAAGATCACAAGTTCGTTTACTTGCCACGGTGGTGCTTTAATTCGGACCAAAGTATTGCTCTCCAGTTTGAACCGCAATTCGCTTGACAGTCTATTTTGTAGTGAATGCCTACGTTTCCCTAGCGTAAATACCAGCTGTCTAGCTGGAAGTACAACCTTAATTATCCTTGGGCCGGAACCATTGTAGCTTCCTGATCTTGCAAGCCTCAAGAGAGAAGTAGCTACGACGGTATTTAAGACCATGTTCTCACGCGTATACCGCTACTACCGATGATCATGAGCCTTTGCTTCAGATTCATCTTGCTAGTGATACTTAGGACGTCCTGGACAGAAACCTCTGTGGTTGCGGTTTTTAGCAGGAACTTTCCTAAGCTCAGCTCGCTAATTGTACACCCGCCTGATAGAACGTATGGAAAAACGCGGACCAGACCGATTTAGTTTTGAAGACAGACAGTCGAAAGGAACGTTGCTTGCACCTCATCTAAGTAGTTTAGTACATCCTGAAGAAGCATGGCTTTGCCATACTATATGCAATTCAGGTGGCGGGTGATCCTCGTAATATTATAGGGCATATCAGAATATCATAAGGTTACTTATGGTACTCCATTGATATAGTTCGTCCACCTGTTTCCACTTCATACAATTCGATTTTGGCTACGGAACTTTGGTACATAATATGGATAGGACAACAAATCTTTCCGCCTGAACTTTTCGGGGAGTATGTGCTGTAAGTTGGAAATCAAGCGATGTAACATGCATCCGGGTAGCGTTGCTTTTCGTGTTAATAATGAATGTGACAATAGAAACAGCTGCGATATCTTTGTGAGTGCTTTGTGGTTCAACCATGGCCCAGCTGCCGATAGTTTCATGCTTTTTGGTTCTCGGCGAAGTTTGTGGACGAATGTGTGGTGGGTTTAGGTGAAATGGTTGTAATTGGGATGGAATGAAGTGTTTTAGAAGTCTTGGGCGATTTGGATCAGTGACATTTTCTGTAGGTGCAACTAGGTTAGTGCAAAATTCAGAGTTGTTGTGTTGGCTTGCATTGGAGTTCGGTGGAGGGACCTGTGTCAGACATACGTCTAGGAATTTCTCACCTTAGGTTTGTTAATATTTAGCATCGTCTTAGCTGCCTCTGCAAGCGTACAATAAGCTGGATCAGGGTATTACGGTTTTACCTGTTGGGACCTTATTACAATTCGTAAAGAACCAAATGAATCAGGTCTGTTGCTGAGTAGCCTAAACTGGCCTGGATTGGTTGTCCCACACTTCACATGAAAATAGGTCGAGCAGTTTCTATTGGAAACCGCTATTTATAAATCTTATTGCAGTTTCAAAATCACATTTAGGCATCGCCGATCAGCTAGCAGCGCTTATCGGGGCGCCTGGATTATTGGATCCAGCGTCTAGTAAAATTCACCGAGACAGATAGAATTCACAACGCCTCAAGGTGGCAGTCGTGCGCAGTCTGCCCGATTCACCGTTGCGCACACAAGCACACGAAGGCGTGGCGTGCATTTATCGGCTAGCCTTATGCAACATCGCACGCAGGGCGGTGGTAAGCTTCATTAAATATCTCCGACGAGATGTCTATTGAGTGAAGCCAGCAAAACATTTCCTAAGTATTCACGCTACCGCCTCTAATAACGGTTTCAGGGTGGGTTGACACTCATCCGTTTCTTCTGCCCAACGCGCAAAATTATGGTGGTGAAGCTCGGAAGCGATGAGATTTTACATGCATAACTCGGCAAGGAATGTGTAAAAACTGGAAAAAGGGGTAACAGCTTAGTTCACACAACTAATATCCAAATATCCAAAGCAAGCAATATTTCTCGTCGAAATGGTTCGAAAGGGTGCACTCACAGGAATACGTGCAGAAAAATAGAATGAGCAGAAGGTGGGAAGCAGGAGCCAAAATAAACTGAGACAGTACGGCAAAGTGACAAATGACGAAGACCCAACCTTTTACAGGCAAGGTTTCGTAGTAGCATTTTGCGTTGCGTACAGAAATGAGGAAAGCACATGTGATGAAAACATCAAAAAGCATGCGGCAATGGTGTGGGTCCATATATATATAGCTTAGAGTGTGAAACCGTAGGCTTTGATTTTATTAAACTATACCGAAAGTTACTACGAGAATACCACGGCTCAAGCAATCATGCAGAAAATAAAGAACAAATCTGCGTTTCTGACTCAGTTTAATAAAGTAGGACGCAGGATGATAGCTGATAGATGTATGATCAGAAAACTCTAGTCATAAAAGAGAAATAAAGTGCTGTAATACTGGTTTTTAACAGATAATTAATTATGCTTCAGTGCTGAGCTTGGTCCTGGAAAACCAAATCTGAGAAAGAAAGAAGTAGACTGGTTTTTGATTCTGAGCTTAAACCGACACAGATCATTAACTAAAAAAAACCTAAATGTCGTTATAAAAGTCTTCAAAAAGAAACCTAGCCTATTCCTCAAATGTCTACTTGCAGCAAAGTATACGTTAGCCAACAGTCGCAAATCTTCGGTCCCTGATGGTTACAATTGGCAACTAATCAGCATAATTGTAACCAGAAGGCTTGAATTGTACATAAAGAGGAAGCCCTTCGCTGGCGGCATACGTCTATGATATGGCTCAAACCTCAGTGCTGCCTAACAATATACCTCCCAGTAAAAATTCTCCAAGGCATATCAATTAAAAGTAAATGTTTGCGAAAAAATCATTTAGCTCCGGGAAACAACCCATATTTCAACCCGTAAGAGAGCTATCGTTATGCCTAGAAATGTAAATGAATTGACTTGCAGTTGCGCTTATCAACGTCAACCGCAGCCACGATGATTTATTGCGTCAAGTAATAGTTATTGCCGTTCACAGTACCGATATATATACAACTATATATACGTATATATATATATCCAACAACAGGGCAGCGCTTTACGTCTAATGTTATGGGTAGTTTTGATTGCAACGGATTGTATCTCTGATTTAAACAAAAAATAAAATAGATAATTGCAACACATCCGTTACTTCTGTGATTCTTGATCGTAGTATTTTTGCGGCCGCTATGGCAATTTCAGGGATTTTACCCCAGTTCTAATCCCGCGCTTTTGTTACCAAACACTGCCGATATTAGAGAAATCATCTGTACAAGTGACTTTTCACTTGCATAAATTTATTTTATACCCATTTTGCAAAAGCAAGCGTGGCAGTTTTCTTAATCGTACGTAAGTCAAAACGTCATTTTCGCAAACGAATACCAACTATGGGGCTTACATCAAAATATATTATATAATTATTAAGGAAGTTTGAGAGCGTAATGTATTTCTCCCTGCGCATATGATAGCATGCCCCATTTATACATCCTACAGCAAATTTACTGCGTTTGAAGAATGCGAAACCAAAAGTTAATACACTACGTGTGGCCACACTGGTCCGGCGCTTCCGTCTTTTATGCACTATTGGTTACCACTTCCTAGCACACCAACAACTTTGCATTTATTTGACTCGGATTTGCCAGCTCTACAACCTAGGTATATGGCTTTTTGTTTACTCTTATCGGTACTTCGCTGTTACTTCTATGTTTTTTATATTATGTTGCTGAATCTTACGCGGGTAGCTTTTACAGTTTTATTGCCACTTGCATTATGTTATAGTCGTATAACATTGATTTTAGAAGGCCATCATGCTAACTTAAAGTCCTGCTTCCAGAGTACTATTTACTGGGATTGCAGTACAGTGCTACTCAGTAACCATTCATATATGGTTGATCCCTAAGGCAAAGTGACTAGCATTCTTTTTTACCTTTTCAACCGTCTGGTCTGCTTAACCAACCGGACTGTTGAACCACATTTAACGCCGGTCTGCGATTACGTGACTTTTCTTTCTCAAACACTCGTCCTTGCGGTATTCTCTACCTACATCAAAATTTACTGTGTCGGAAAATCACTTCGTTTCAAGCAACGGAAATTTAATAAATGTGGACTACAGGTGGCAGAAAAGTGTGATCAAATAGTCACAGTTCAGTTAGCTTACTTGTATTGTTCCACGCGGGCTTATCAAAGTTGTGCGAATCTATCCTGACTAAATGTACACTAGCGGAACAGCTCACCACATGTCCTTCAATTTGTACCGCTTTGTTGACCATCCTCTGCGCCGCCTTTAGGGCCAAAATTTTCTAGATGTATTATCGGTTACCAGCGGAAGCTGAACAGCGCAGGAATTAAAGTATTATTATGGTAGAAGCCAGTATGCAATAGGAAGGCTTAGTGACCTATAGGCACATTAAATTTACATAATATGCTTCCACGGAACAAACATCGGTGAGATCCTAACCGTAATCTATTTCTCAAAATGCTTCAAAAAGTCAGGCGAAAAGGATCGCAGTTCTAATAAGTTGAGGCACGTCTGATCATTAGACTCGGAACCACCGGAAACGCGTGTGTGTTCACGTTCCGCCAGTATCACTAACTTCTGTCGTTTTCTATAACGAGGCAGCCATACACCAGGTTGCTGCATCTGCAATCATAAATCTTTGGTCAAACCCATGTCACTTCTAACATCAGCCATATATACAGAGTTTGCTGCAAGATCCAAGCGGGATGACGCTGCTATAGCTTTTATGCTACAGACAGAGGTAATGTAAATAAAGGGACAAACGGTAATGCTGTATTTGCAGAAAGCCAGGATCAACTAGTAAAGTAAATCGCAGTCCAACGAAACATGTCTCTAACCAAATTATCTTTGTTGTCAGGATCTTGAATTTCCCTTATCTACCGCCACAAATTATGAGGTAAGTTGTCTGACCATATAGACCAATGGTACTTATCTTGAATTATGAAAAATGTCAAAGCCATACCCACAAATCGAGTAGAGCTACCAGTCATCTTGGAATTTCGACGAAACCAAATTAGTTACAGGGTGTATAGGATCAATTATTTACAAAGAAAACCTTGTACCTTATTCAGTTGCGCTTCAACAAGTATTCCAAAATCACTTGAGATGCGCGGCACTGGAAGAAAACACCCCAGATAGACATTGTAGGCAAGATGAAAAACACAACCTTCACGCGACGACAATCAAGAAACCAAAAAGCACGATTTGGAACTATGGCTTTTTATTCGTAAAATAGTTTTCTTGGATAATATTGTCTCACTAACGCCCAAATTCAACCTGTTTTATCAAATAGTAAAGGATGCGTCCTAAGAAGAACAAAATGCGCGATTTAATCAAAGCAAACAGCAACCCTTCATGGCACAATGGTAGAAAATAGGAAAAGCTTTTCAACTTTGATTGAGGTTGAAGTTGCAAATGCCTTGCAAATACTACACTTGTAATCACTTGGAAAAGCAAACGTACCAGTAACTACCCACCTGCTTCGTTTGACCGCTCTCACATTAGAGTCAACAGAAACTCAAAAAGTGGGGCAGGAAGCAACTTAGTCCAATCAAGTTGCAGAAAATTGTAGCAATTTAAAAATAATGAATAACGACTGAGCTCACAAGAGTCGGCTTTGTATAACAAATGAATATTACCTCCTCAGGTGGGGTCCAAGGAAGAGAGGAGCTAGCTTGCTTCCAAATCAAAGCACAGATCGTTTTGAATAATTTAGCCGAAATAACACGTCGGCTTGTTTTAAAGTCTTGCGATTCAATCAGTGTCCATTAGACAAGCTTGCTAGCTGAAATGACGGTAGCTAAACATTAAGTGCACCCACATTGCAAAAATTTTGTTATTAGATTCAGCTAAATAATTTGTACTAGGGAAACTATCCTAAAGAAACTGACACCTCTGCGCAACCGCATCTATCCTTGAGTCAATTCATTATTTGGAGGCCTCAGTAGTAGCAGCACTTCAACTGGCTGAAACAGCTTCATTCATTTTTTCGTTGCTGAAACCAGCAAAACCTACTTTCTTGTAGAAGCCAGTTGTACTCAAGGTGATACACAATGGCGGAAACTGGGCTTACAATATCCATTCATCCTGTGTTAGTAAAAGTCATATAAAGTCACATAAAACAGTTGGTATGCGATTTAGAAAAATGTAACTTTATTTCCTCCATGCTGCACTGCGTCCGGCAACGGAGACCGAAAGCAACAAATTCGCTGATAGCAAATATTATTTTAAACGAGTCTGCGACAACGCAGAGGAACATAAGGTGATCTGCTAGATGCTACCAAGCAATTTGATAACCTATAATTTCTTACAGACACATTCACGCATAATGCTAAGAAGTAAGCGTGTTAAAAAATGCAAGATAACTTGTTGTGCCTCCAAGTTCATGCGGGCATCAAAACCTTTTATGCAGTAAGGTCGTATGCAAGCACTATCAGTGACACTCTTATTGGTCATGCGACTTTAGCCCATGGGATAACTGGATGTAAGTACAGGGCAAAGTGTATGCGTCTATGGGAACAGTTATGCTCCCGTATAGGTTAACACGTTGATTTTATGGGGAGGCACACAGGGATGTGTCAGTGTTACAGTTCACTAACAATATGCATGACTGTAGCTGGTCAAACTAGGGTGGGGTGTTCTAATCTTCTACGTCAGCAACCATTTAACACTACCTTTATCGGAAAGACATACCATTGGTTCCTATTCTGACCCGGCCAGAAGCCGGGGTCCATGTGCCAAATTGAAAGCGCTTGACCGAAAAGTCCGTAACGTAGCCGAAGTAAAATGTTATCGGTTCAATGTGCACGAAATCCTTGGCACATTTAAACTCCATATTTGTATTGCCCCTGCTAGGAAGTATATGCCACATGAAGACAATAATAATAACACTAATAATAAAAAAGTTAAGGATAAAGGACCTATTTCTCCTCAAGTGAAAAGCTGTGACAATATTTGACCCATAACATACACACACAAGTTATGTCATGCACTTGCAAGAGAAATATCACGTTATCCTCTTATATTTGTTTGAATTTCTGACAACTTATGCCACACATGCATGTCTGAAGCGAGGGTGGGAGGCAAATTTTGCAGCTTGTTTATATGGTAGGCGCTGAGGGCTAAATAAAGTGCCTGAATTTATGATATTACGGAAGAGTAGTAAGGGGAGTTGAATGTTATAAGTATAAAGTCGTCACATCTAGACTCACTCAGACAGCCGTCACACGCCCGGAAAAGCACTATACTCGCGTTTCATCCTTTCGGGAATCGTGTGCATCCTATCGGATCTTGGCAAGACTTTAACCCGCAACCCGACTGGCACAGTTCGTGGTTATGAACACTGAGCTACGTGGGACGGTAAAGACCACTGTAAATAAATTGCTAGATGTGATATAGCGCCGCTCACTATTCACTGACTGCCGTGCAGAGGAAAGGGTAGCCCACTCACCATGATATTCCACAGATTAGACGTTAACTGAGCTTACACTGAATAGATGTTCAAATGATCTTCACCAAGAAAAGCTGACATAACGGTGTCAAGGTATGGATTGCACAGTCTCATACGACCTGATAGTGAATGACAGCCGATTCCACAGCGAAACATATATGGTAAGACGGAAGTTAGACCAAAATTTGTCCTGCCTCTTGGTAGGATCTTTGTTACCTAGGTCTCGCATGTAATTCTGCTTCAATGTTAAGTAGTAATCTATTGCAAAGGGATTACTACTAATGAGATTAAGCAGCAGTATCCAGTTATGATTTATTCTAAGCTGCAGAAGAGAATGAAGATGGAGTTGTCGGCGTCGCTACCGAGAGTTTAAGATTGCATTTTTCCTAATACATGATTTAAAACGGCCGCGGAAGGCTTTCTATTGAAGTTCGGTTTGGTTTCCTCATATTGTCTCACTCCATGATGGGACAATTAAGGAATTTATATAGTTCAACTGTAGCTGTTATTGTATTCATGTTATGAGAGTTGCTAGCTTTGGATTGTCTGGCTTGTGCTGTTTGGTAATCAATTTGTTCTAAGAACATAAAGTATAAGCATATCTGATTTCAAGATCACGGGTTGACAGTTGCACACAGATGAGTTCGCTGTTACGTGTGTAGGATACTTCGGGTTTCAAGCGACCGCAATATATGACCTTGAATGTTGTGCTTAAACCGTCATCATGCACTTGTCGCAACAAGTCTCTGGAAAATGAATGTATTCTTGAATGCATGCTAATAAATTTGGAGGCTCAAATCCTCGGTACTTTTTGACAAATGTTATTTCACCAACAAATAAATACAGCACGACATGTTTGTTACCGGAACTGCCATCACTGACACAAATACAGAAAATTAATGGACCGAGCGCACATGCTTGTTTAAGCGTGCTGTTAATTGGACGTGGGGAAGAGAAATAGACGCCTAAGGTGAGTATTTTAGCGAGACTGTTAATGTGGGATGACAGCGAACCCCTTAATTTGTTGCGGAATTCAAAGCAATCTATCTGTGTCGGAAACCGTTTGTAAGACACCCGATCGATTGGTTTCTGCATGTGCAAGCATAAATATAATATGACATACTGAGTCAATGGAGTCCGGCATGTAGTTCAGGTAATGCAGCTACCAGAATATTTATGATCGTTAGTCAACTAAACCATGTTATACCTGTCTATTAGCTCTAGTAAATTCATGAACTACCTTAAACCTTTTTGCCAATTTCACTAATAATCCGGCTTATATAGGAATGCTTTGGTTTGGCCTTTTATTTTCAGTCTTCTCTTTTGCGTATCCCTTGTGGCGGGAGCGGATGAATGAAGTATTATATTAAGCTGCAAATTTCTTGAATCCCAGTTAAACGGCAAACATATTCAAAAACAGCAGTGATATATCAGGCTGTCCCAGTTTCTTGGTGTATCGGTGATGCCAACAGGTTTAAGAATTGATCACGGTTGAACAAAATGTGTTGTTTGCCTTATGTTACGGAGAGCAATAGCACCATCGATGGAGCCTTATTGTAAGTATAGCGTTAGTGTCGAGGGCGAAGTAGATTGGGAGGGAAGAGCTAAATGCACCTGGATTTCGGGCACAATTTCAGTGATCAAGTCTAAGCTTTTATTGGTTTTTCGACTAAAGAGTCCGTTGAGCACTTTTGCTTTACATGTCAATCGTACGGTTGCTTGATTTGCATGTGTTCTCTCCATCAACTTTAAATACTTGATTTCTGATGAGTCAGAATTATTGAGAAATATCCTATCCTTTTTAGCGCGTACTCTGGTTGCTGGATTTCTGATTCATCCAAACTGCTGCTGCTTCTTTTTGAACGTCACTGACTCGTTTTTCTTTTGCTGCAACAAGGGCTTCGGCTTGATGAAACTAATGAAGATGGTGACTTACAGCTTTTCGTGGAATGTTGGAGAAAAGAAAACATCTCCATCGCAAGACCGGATTATTTTACTGATGGTCTCAAGTTAATACTGCGGCTGGTATTATAGGACAGAGGTATTTGTTTGGTGTTTATTAATACAGTGAAGGTAAAGTGTATCATGCTGCTGTCGCTACCTGGGAATGTCTCTGAAACAACTCTCTGTACGTTCGACATACACGAAATAAACATCAACTCGAATGTATTCGCCCAACTGGTTGGTATATTAACCCATTATGCCCAAATAAATCTGACAGAATAAATGAATGCCTTGTGTGTAAAAAAGAAGATCTGGGAGGACCAGTGTCTCTTCTGTCTGTTGAAACAACCTACCATTATCTTTTGTTTATACGTATATTCTTATGCAAAATCGAAAGCTGAGGTGATACGAAAAACACTCATGGGTAATGCATATGGCGCATTGCGATAGATGCAAGTACACCGATGCTCTAGATACGGAGATCCAGAGAGAATCAGTAACATTTGCCAGCGATGGATGTTTGAACCGCTCAACTGTATATGTGTACATGTGATGGACTTGTGTTAGGCATTTCTTTTACAGCAATCTTTACGAAAAGGTTCTAAAAGTGGTTACTTTGATTATGGTCTAATATATCAGCGGAGTACCATGTTTGGGTAAAAATGATTGCTTGCAGCTCGTATGATGTGAAAGCATGCTTAGGAAACAGCGTTTGTTGAAAATTCATCTAGCGTCAAACAAATGTAATACCAACGTACCATAAATGGTGAAATCAGCGTTCGCGTCACTGTTGTGTGAGTCATTTTAATCGCGGATTATTTGCGCATAAAGGTGTGTGGGTGCATGGGGAACGAGTCCATTGCCGGTGGGGTAGTTTACCGTCCGCTATCCCTGATATACCTTGTGAAAAGAGAGGGTTGAAGTAGCAAGGATACATTACGGCTGAATAGACGCTGATCTTATCTGGTCATGTAAAGGAATTGCAGAAATAACTGGTGCATATATTTGGCAGATGCCATCTTTGTACGGTGTAAATGGCTGAGGTTCCATTTATTTATATTTATACGTAAACATAAAAAAGCTCTGCAGCATTATCTCCTGGGAAAACTGCATAATGTCAGTCAGACGAGAGCGTTACGGCACTTTGTCTCATGATATCACTGCAGCCGTTTACATAAAGTCTGAAATCGAACACATAGGAACTGTGCTCCGATACGCCTGCTGATTATATACCCAACGTGCCTGCACATATCGTTCATACCTATTTTGCATCAAATTGCTTAGATCCCGCATTTATTCTCCGCGAATGACATTTGTCACTTATTAAACCATCTTTCGATATCTAAGTAACACCACCGTATATTCTCCATATTATATTCCATATTTTTAGGATCAAAGTCTAAAATACCTACATTTCATTTCAAAATGTAGGCTGTATCTTTTTTAATATTTTCTGTTATGTCATTATGGTACACCCAGGAAGCTCCCTTGGATCGCACTAGTATGAACAGGCAGCCATGATGACCTATGGAATCCAATTTGCAATTGTTGAGTGCAATCATTAAGGTATAATCTAAACCAAACATGCAAGGCTCTATGACGCCAAATTTTGACATTTCGCGTTCCAGTGCTCTAATGAAAACTTTTACATGCCAGTGAAAAGGATGATATCTACGTGGCCATTAGCCACAGAGCTCGTTAAACGACTCAGAAATTCCAGATGACATGATTGACATGATCATTTTGGCATAAAACTATGCTGCATCTGGTTAGTCAGTTTTGTGCGAAAAATGGTTTTACTTTTTTTGAATATTTACTTCTTTACTCTAGCAACATCAGGCGTGTGACTTATCGAGCGGTAGTTTCTGTGGTTTACATTTTGGCCAACCATTTTGTGCCTAGGCCTAATTAACACGAGTTTCCAATGCATTAGAAAGTTGCTGGACTCCATGGACGTGGCGAAAAATGTTAAAAGAAAAGTGGAATATCATTGCCACCTTATTTTAGTAAAGAATTTTATGGAAAGTGTCTGCCTGGATAAGAGGTTAGACGTAGTCTGCATATGTGGCATTTAATATATCTGTTGTTGAACGCATTTTACTCAATTTTACAACATTGATGTTGTTCTGGACGAAGGTACGTCACGTAGAACAGTAGTATCAAGTCACGCCATAGTCCGTCGCTGTAACAGTGACACCATTAAGTAGAGTGTGCTTCACTAATTTCAATGGGAATCTGTCTGGTACATCTAAAGCGATCGGAACTTTGCACACTACATATCCGATTGTGTATTTTAGCGGCTATTGTATTGTTACTTGAATTATAGTTGTGCGGTGTATAGGGATTAATAAGCAGTTTCATTTTATATGACTAGCTCAGGTATTATATCAGCCGGGAGAAAGTAAAAACATTTTGTTTAATGCATAATCAGCTCAGCTGTAATACAGATAGTCTACTTTATTAACTCCTGAAGCAAAGTTGTTTCCACAATATGTCACTTTACACCGCATTTAATATGCACACAGGGTGACCAGTTAATGTCCTACCGAATTTAAATGCACCCGAACCACGTCTGCCGCCACCAGACACAATTCATACGCAAAAACAATTTGAGTGGCTACCAGCTCAAATTGCCCAAACAATGCGTTCGGAAGTTATGTAAGCGAAACTTTTACTATCTTCACGTGTGCCAGCAATGAAAAGAGCTCCCAAATAGCGCTGTTTGCGCTTCCATTATTTCTGTGTTTAGAATATTCCCAGAACTTGCTCTAACCCTCTTAAATCATGAGACACAGGATGCGTAAAACGACAGACGATATAATTTGAAGAACTTTGTAAAACCAGATTTAACCTATACAACAGAGGTTGGCACCATTCTGCCTGTCTCCGTGTGAACAGTGTGGTGTCCAACACAACGTCACTTAGGTTATCATTTTTTTCCTTTTCGTCTAGTTGTATTTCTCATTCGACCCATTCTAGACGTCTTGTTAAAAATCCACTTTCCTAACCGTAATATACCATTGTATCAATGTGGCAACACGGCACTTTAGAGTGAAAAAGCCCATTAACAAGAGAATTCTTTTAATCCAAGTTGTAGCTTGCACTTCAGTTGTGACAAATTTGCTAAATGAATTATAATTCGGCGTTCATCTGGCTGCTTCTATTTTCCAGTAAAGTATAGAAAACATAATAGCAGGCTAGTCTAAAGATTGAGCGTGCATTAACAATAGCCAGCTTGATTAGTTGGGTTTTCGAGTCAGTGCAGAAGAACTAGTGGCATTATAGATGAAAATTCGGCATATTATTAATACCGTTGTATGGATCCTAACGGCTACTTCCACCCACTTGTCGCAGTAAAACAACATAAGAGAAGGTACAGTATTCATCGTTATATACATTGGGAGATGACTTGAGTATTTCGCATGACACACAAATATGAAGTCGATCCAAGGGCGGAAATCGTGCGGACAGTTGCAGCCAATAAATTCTGAACAAATAAAGAATTAATCGGGTGCACATACATAACGGAAATTGACAGTGTTACCTTCCTATAAGGACGGCGATCCGGAAGCAAATATGATGGTCCTAGACAGATAAAGGGGCTGACGAAATGACGGTTTAAAGCAAACGAATTTCTGCGGCTATGAACGGTTACACAAAGTTGCCCTTATATTTCTGCTCCTCTGACAACAGCAACTATTAGGCCAAATAGAGTTGAGGTTATTTATGTGGATGTACAAACCCTATGCATTATGTTTTGCTAACCAGTCACAAGCCGCACTCTTTGCATCCTTTTCATGCAAGGGCTTTTATTGGGTGCCATATGATAAGGAAGAAATATATTTTCACTAGGTTGAAATTGTACTGGTATTATGATAGTATTGGCCTTTGTTGAGTCAGAAACTTACATTAAGTTGCGATTCGTCAATGTACACAGTCGGAGCCGTCTGTTTACAACCTGATGGGTCAGAGTAAATTAACGCTGTGCATTTGCCTTTCATACCATATTCAAGACTTAGATATACTACGCTCAAAATGACTAGAAGGCTTTGACTACATTGAATGTGGATGTTTGCTTGCCTCAGCACTTATTCAGGCGGTCGTTTGAAATACACAGATAATCCAAAGTTCTGCAGTGCCATATAGGAAAATCGAACTGGTTACCTCAGATGACATCATTCCTTAGGCGTCGCTGGGCATTACTGTTTGCTGCCAATCAGTATCAATTATAATATTTTCCTGGGAAGGAGAAGCTGTGTGCCAGCGCTTTAATCCGACATTCATGGTGGAAAGATGGAGCAGCACACCAGTCGTGGGAGAAATAGTGCAATTAGTATCTTTGTTGGATAATGTCTCAGTGAAAACAATTTAGCTACAGTTGGAAAAACGGAGTAATCCTGAACTGTAGAAAGTGCGTGATTATATCCTAACTCATTGTCAGGATAGGGCAGAAGAAGGGCTAATAGCATCTCACTACCAACGAAATGAATTAAGCCCCAAGGACGACTGTTTACTTTGGGGCTCTAGGGCCATAATCCATAAAAGGCACCAACAAAATGCCTGCGAGAATACCGCGCAGGACACCAGGGAAATTTAAAATTCGAGGCACTAGCGGGCAGCTATATCTGGTTGGTCGTAGTCGATAAGAAGATAAAACCGATAGAAGGATTTTGCGATATTTACCGAAAAAAAGAATCATCCCCACAGTTATTGCCAAATTAAACCTGGGACAGAATAGATGCTGAATTATATGCGCCCAATAACGGCTCCTTTATGCTGGTTATGGTGGACACACAATTCGGATGAGTCGACGCTCTGCCAAGCGCATTTATTAATAGATCGGTCCAAGTGCATATCCAAGGAATATCTTCGTTACACATGGTGTACAATGTACGTAATTTCTCAGATAATAGGTCACCATTTACACACTAACAATGTTTATGAACAATGTCCTGCATTGTTTTTTGGATACGTTGCTTCATTCAAAAAGAATATCTTCAGGCTTCTTGTCTTTCAGGATTGAATAATCGAATTTGTCAGGATCAAATACGGGTCGAGTTAATAACCTCAGTTTAGCAATTCTCTCCGAAAGCATGACTTAGCGATCGCATCCAATGCATGCCAATAAATTGGATCCTTGAATTTACAAGATGAACAAGTGGTTGTCCCTAAATACGGAGCTGAAGGACGCGCCCCCACTTCGTCATCGGTACCAAGTGTTACGCCTGTCTGAGCACAAACACCGGAAAAACAGTTTCACCATCCCAAGCAACCATAATAAATTCATTGGAAATAATTGCAAAAAGAAAGCCATACTACACCCCATGGTGAACACTTTCTTAGTAGCGATGCCTAGAACACTCTCAAGATGTACACCTCATTTATCAGTGAAATATTTGAGAATTATTTTTACGAACTATTATTTGTCGGGCGGTAAAAGTTTCCCTTGTGTGTGTTTGTAATTAAACAAACAGTGACTCTGCCTTGCGATCACTTTACGGCCGTGTCATTGGTATTTACATGTAGTTAATTAAAACGATGCAAATTTAAGTGGATGATATACTTTCGCCTTCACCAGGGTATGCCGGTTTTGGTGCTTGGGCTCTTTCTCTTATCTTGCTAACATTGAGCACAATGGTCGATTAGGATCCGTATTTCGGCCACACTTATTATTGGTTTCCTCAGACGTGCTTTAGGCGTACCATCCTTTCGAACGTCCTGCATTTCGCTGGTGATGTCACGAAATGATTAGTATGCTGAGATAATATAACCAGATTTGTTTCAACTATAATATAAGGAATCACTGCGTTTCACGCAGACAAATGCAAACCGTTTGTCTATATCATAAGCTAAATGACATATTTATGCTAGCAGTCCACATCTTGTGAATGCTGCACAGGCTAGCGGTCATATTTCGGTGATTAAAGATTATTTTGGCTGTTGGAAGCACGATGTAAAACGGTGAAAAGGCGGAAGCAAAATGTTGGTCCCTTGCCGGTGTCATGCAAACGCTTTAAACTTTCCGTCTTCTAGTAAATACCAAGTGCCGAATGAGTGCTATGCAGTTCCAAGTGGCCACACTCGACGTATGTTTTTGTGCAATATCTTATCATTTTAATACAATGTATTTTGCATTTCCGAATAGCGAGGATATGGGCATGTGCCGCATTAGCGGGCAAGACTGATCCCTCAACTACAGCTCCGGATTGGTACCTTGTGTAACATACACGGATTTTTCTGAACCGGTAGAATGCTTTTGGTTATACTAACCGGTCATTTATGCAAACTGACAGTTTTATCACCTCATAGGTATGCACATATATTTGCTTAGTTTGCTCAAACAAGTAACCCTTAATCTTCCTATGAAATATTCGCAAAACAACCACTAAGAGAAAAATTTAAAATCTAGCACCAGACTAAAACGGACGCGAACACACTTGGTACGATTGTATGGGTTAATGAACAAAGAATTCATCACATAAACATTGGGTGAATCTTTTGCCCAATTATTGAGCTATTTTGTAACATTTTTCCTATCCCAAAGGCCAGTTTCTTTGTATGCTCGAACAGGTGTATGTGGGACACCCGCGTAGAACGAAAATAAGTGACATGATCTTTTTCCAAAATGTCACGCGTTTACACAGGCATGGTTTCTCGTTATCTACTTAGTACAACTCTGACAAAAACTTAGTGGAAGAATTTAAAGTTAATTGTGTCATATATATATATATATATATACGTTGGACGAGCAAATCCGCCAAAATATGAGCTTAACTTTCAAGAAAAGTTTATGGGATCTCCGAATGGCATACACCTAACGAAACAAGCATAGACGTCTTATAAGTCTTTCCCTCAGCAGTACTTTATGATCGAATGCTTTCTCACAAGCCAGGAACGTTACCATTGAATGTTCGTGAGATTGGAGGACTTTGGCAACCTTACTGATATGTGGTCGGCAATTGAACGCATGTAGTGACGCAACCGATTCAAACGCAGTCTTGTTGGGTTGGTGTTATTGTGCGTCAAGTATAAAGACAAAAATGTTTGGCAGTCTGATCAATATCGGATGCATCTTAAATGATGCCAAAGCAAGTGGGTATTTCAGCTAGGTTTGCATGATATTTATTGAAACACAAGTTAAAAGAAGCGAATGAAATCGGTGAGAATTAGACAACGGGTTTAATGAAATCTAGACAAGCATGACCACAAATATAATATCATCAGTGGTACAGTTTGACCTAAACCAGTTCAATGTCATTAAAAAATATAATGGGTGCGCCAAACTAAGGATTGGATAAACGATAATATCCTCTTGTACTGTGAGTAATTCTTAATAAGCCTGTTTTCCAAAGGATTGAGCTTGTACATTTTTAATTGTATTTCCCTATGCGATAGATAATGGCAACATTGTCAATATTTCTATACACATGTTTTGCATAGACCGCTTTATGTTGGACAATTATAGTCTGTCAGGGACGAGATCAGAATAAATTATGTTTTAGAGCTCATTTCTAATTGCGTGGCAACTGAAGCTTAATCACACAACCTCCTTCTATATTCGCCCAAAAAGGTAATGCGGTATTTAGAATATTCGGGTTTTTGGTAGAATTATATAGAGGGACTGGTTAACACTTTCTATAAATTCAACACCTCGTGGCACCAATTCGGCAAATTCCCATCCGCTCCAAAACAACTTAAAATGCTCATTCACAAGGCGGGGTAAAAGTCGCACACCCACACGGATCGCATCCGTGTGACATGTTCGTTTCTAAATTTAGATATAATTTACTTAATTTCATTGATTTTTCTACACTTTCTTAGTACGTCTCGTGGATTTATTTGCGGCATTGCTTGCACGGTTTTGACAACGGATATGCACCAAAACCGATCAAATCTCAAACAGATATCATGATAGATAGTGGACTATACATTAGGTTGGAGTAGACCTAATAAGTAAAATCAGTGATGAGATTTGCCAGGATATCGGTTTAGTATTATTGTCGTATCGTCAATCGAATGATAGAAGACGAGAGATTTAGAGAACACAGTGGACTTATTGAGAATATGGTTAGCTCGAAGTGTTTATAAGAGGGATATGCTGTTTTCCGAGCCGGGCAGTTCTGTTGCTGACGTTTTTTACCAAGCTAGGCAACGTCCTCCATGCGGCTATTAAGTCCTGATTCGCGGCGTATAGAAAACCGCCGAAGATGTTGCCTAGCTTGGTAGTAAAACGTCTGCAACAGAAATACCTGGCTTGCAAAATAGAACAATTCTCTCCTCCACACCCAGATCTAGAGGTATTGTTCACAATTTCCAAACAATTCGGGCGCGATACGCTAAAATCCGTTCGCCGATGGGAGTTCTTTGCTAGCCGGCAATTCTTCACACACGAGCATCGATACTTCCTACACGAATATTTGCGAAGAAAAGAATTACAAACCATTATGCAGTACCACCCACTCATCAACAAACTTTTGGCTTAGTGAATCGCCATACAACGTGGAGGACGGATGTTACATCGGCTGGTCAAGGATGCACCACAAGTAATCGACCAAAAATTACCAAGTGATTATCCAACCTTAGAATTTGTTACCCAGATCTTGCGAAAGAGATTACTATTAGTACTCATAAGACCAAACTCCAAGCAAAGCGGAAACTAAAAGGAACTTGCCCAGAATCGCAGAACACTAACCCACCAAGAAAGAAGATATACGGTTTAAGAATCTACCTAAAAGAACACTATCAGTTACAGATAAAGCAGCTATTGTACGATGTCAACAAAGCAATTCAATATATTCTAATCCCATTGATTTCCTTGCTATCCTCGAATCAAAATTGACGACTTCAAACATCGCAGCTGAAGTTCACTCTGCAATTAGGCACAGCATAATCTACCCGCTCCATGTCACAAAGTAGAAACCAACGTATTTAGTTGAAGCAAAAGGCACTGGCAAGCTTTGGAAAAGACAAAACTATTGTTATATGACCAGCCGACAAGGCATGTCTTACTGTTATTATGGACAAAATTTACTACATGAAGAAAGCAAATATCATGCTCGCGGATGTGACCAACTACCACCCGTCTGGATATTAAGCTCAAAAAAATCCTCAAAGACTTAAAAAATGGGAGAGCTCACGTAGTTAGAAAACATCAAGGCAAAACCCTAGGATTCAGTGCTATCAGTGTTATACGGCCTATATTAATTGAACAGTAATGTGGTACCGTTTAGCCTTATCGTGTCTTTGCTCGGGGGAAGATTTACAAATTCGCTAAAGAAACCTGTAATGGTTCATAAACTTAATCGGATGCTCAGAGCACTCAATCTGGTCGGCAGAACAATTCCCTGGAAAATTTAGGTGAATAACAAGAGAGATAAACGATGTAATGGTCTCCCTTGAGGTTAGAGCTTTGTTGACATCAACTGGCAAGACACTATCGAGGCAAACAATTGGGACTTTACTTGAACAACGCATAGTGGTAAATAAGAGCAGCTAATTTGTCAGAAAAATGATGGAGTAGAATGACCCTTATTTCACCATACGTATCATTTTCAATGTTTAAACGAACAAACGGATAACGGGTACACCAATTGGATCGTCAATAACTTGACCCGTAGCTGAGACAATGGTGAAACGTTGGAACAAAATGCACTGGCTGTTGGAGTCCAAACTTTGGGTATATTACGTAGACGATAGATTGTCATGCTAACACGACACAGAATACGAGAAATAAATACGTCAATCAATAATATTTGCAATGGTATACATTCCATTAAATAGAAGGAGAACAATATCTTATGCCTTTCTTTGACGTGCTCTTGAAAAGTCACAATTCTAGGTCACATGAAACAATATTTTATTGGAAAGCGATGTACATCGATTAGCTCATGAACTATCGCAGTAACCATCCGACCATTTACAAGCGCAGTCAATTGAGGATGATTTACAAACGGGCGCTGACACACTGTAGCAAGCTGCAAATCAGGGAGGCCGAGGTGAATCACCCATATACCGTTTCAGCGAAATTCATACCATGTTCTTTTATTCTACTCTGCCTGATATCTAAGAACCAGCCTCAACTTGCGCCCACATGTGTAAGAAAATGAAGAAAAATTATCCAACGTTACATCCAAGGAATTGCTGAGAAAGCATTTGGGCTTTGCATGCCTCACTGGACAATGCCGCACAAAAAAGCAAAGGAAACTATACGAAGTAAAATTTTCAAGGAAAAGGACAAACTGAGTAAATAATAAAAATCGGATTTTTTTATAAAATTTCTTGCAAGAAATGTGAAAACCAGCCCAGAACAAAACTTGGCACAAAACTGCATGAACATAGTCTGTCCATCCGCCGCAAGGATAACAAATCCCTAATGTAAATAAATATGGGTGGTGTCAACCATCAGCTCGATCTGCTAACCATTGCGAGTTTTGGAAGAGTAAGAAACAGCAAAGCGCGTGAGATTGTGGAGGCCTGATATTCGGGCCGGAAATCAATCAAAAACATCTGGAGCTTGATGGTACCTATGAAGCTCTGCTGGTGAAGGCAGCAATATGCACGAAATCGACAATGAGATGACGTGATCACTCGTTTGACTCATATGATCAAGTCGAACACTGGCATTCGAATCGGGAGACGATTAATAGTCATTCGGACCTGGCAGTATTTTGCAATACTTCGCAAATCACGACTTAATAGTCGCAATGAGGTTGTTGCTTAAATTAGTAAGGATATGTCTGCGAAATAAATGTCCAACTTGTGGAACTGTACAACTCTCTCGCACAGGGAATTTCCCATCGTGAACGAACATCTACGCGAAGTCTTCAATTACGGTAATTTTAAAGAATTGATTGCTGAGTATTCCAGAATATCAATTGTTAAAGAAGATAATTACATACACCTTTGGCGGATGATGTCCTGCGTATATCAAACAAAAGCCCGGTTGCTTAAGTAGCCATTATTTTCTCACTACCTACTAAACATTTGTGTTGGCAACTTAGTGCCCTAGGCAATAGTACGATTAGTTATCAAATTTGCAATGTGCAAACGCAAAATTCTTGGGCATGTTACAAGCTGCTAAACCAAACAAATTATTTTGTTGTCATGCGCAGACTTATTTTGCTACTGGCGTTTATTGCTTGCTCATTGTCATCAAAGCATGATAGTACATAACTAATCTAATAATAATACTATTTCTCACTAAATTGATTAGGTAATATCAAAATGATATTTTTACCTTGCCGCCGACATTCTTTAATTTGGAAATGATCATAAACTATCCGCTCTACAGGATTTTGGTCAGTGGTAGTTCTGTCAGCAAACAGACCACAAAGACATAAGTTTACGGATGACGTAGCTCTCCGTGGGTTGGTTGCAATGGTTATACATGTACTACTGAATATGCTGACGCGTAACGCTGCACGTTTCGACAATTGATTTAATATTTGTCATTTTGTTTAACTAAACAAATTCGCTACTGGTTTCAGCTATCAGTGAACAAACACTGGAATTGGTAGATCTTTTCACTTATGTTCACAACTATATCATCTCTGGTGTCCACAACACAAAGGACGTCACCTCGCGCATCACTAGGACATTTGTGGATTTCCAAAAGCTCAAGTACCTTTGAAAAAGATGGAATATCAAGCTGATAGTAAAAGTTAAATTGCATAACACTGCAATAACTTCGGTTTTCCTGCACGGATTTGTGACCTGCACTGTTTAAACTGAAGACATGGAAAGGTTTGTGGTGTTTATGCTCCGGTACTTTCATAGAATTTTTCCATCTGGTTAGCGAGTTTTGTTCAATTTTTTTAGTTGGTTTTTGAATATTAATCCTTTTGATACTTCAAGTGAGTGATTTTTGAAGCACTACCATTTACTTTTGCCTAGCCATGCCTGTCGACCCACTTCCACGACGTGCGTTATCCGTCATGACTGCACCCAGTTGGGTCAAACCGCAAATTGGCCACCCCATGAGGAAGAGTAAAGATATATATTGATTGTAAGTAATGAGAAAGCTGGTGCATACCGTCTTTGTGAGTGGAGGCAATATATGGTTTATACTCGTTGTTCGAGTCCCTTACGACATGGCACAGTCGCGCAATAAATGGCGTCTCTGTACTTGGTCGCTTGATTCTTGATGCTAATACTCCAAACAGACTTATTTTACTCACAATCTTTAATCCGCATTTTGCATATTATTCGCCTTGAATTTCGTTTCTTATAGTTGTTATTTGCCGTTATTTCTGTGGTGTAATTTGTGGTAGCTAGCTCCACTGTACTTCGGTGAACGGATCAATGTTGTTTCACTGCAATTAATTAAACATTTCACTGATCATGGTTTACCTTGCTAGGGCATCATTAGAGCGGGAACGGCTTTTGTGCACACCGTAAAAATATGCTTGTATTGATCGAGATGGACGATAGTTTTCTCGGAAATATATTGGCAAATGCTCTAACCCACTACTCAATCGCAGATTTACGAAATTAATCTGATAAACAGCATAAACAACATAGCTAACTGAGAGCAACATCTGTAAGCATAAGCTAAGCAATGCAGAATATACAGGAGATATATACGTGTTAATATGCACTACTTTGCGTGTCTCTCTTTGCGGTTTTGTAGGATAATCATAACACGCAATAATTATTAAAAATAATAAACGAAAAATTTCTCGGTTTTACTGCAATTCGCATAGTTTAATAACGCCAACACTTGACAGCTAATAAATCCATGATAATTCTAATGAGTGGAATGGATAGATAATGTTAAGTGACAAAATTGGAGTGCCTAATTTTGTTATGTATTCGCCTTTTCCAAATGGGGAGTAGGAATGCAGAAACGACCGATTTATTGCTAGCATTCCCATGGTGACACACACAAATATTTAAAAATTTTTCTTGGCAATCCATGTGATATTCAAGTAGTGAAACCTCAGTTAAATATTACTGTTGAGTTGCATGGTACACATTGAATTAAGCTATTGTCACGCTGCCACCTATTCAGTGATGCCTTCAACTAAATATTCCCAGGAGTTTCATTGTGTGTTAATATGGGAGATTACGAAATTCCTTGATCTACTTGGATGACCGAGGTTGAGGCTGCTCCAGGACATTAAGGTGTTGTCTCAGTCATGGGTGCTACGCTTAAACTGTGCATTTGAAACAGAGGCAGACGTGCGCACTAAGTATCTATCTGTTACTAGTTATGTCTATTTTCAAAACTGCCGGCGCAAAAGCCGAAAGTGTAAGTTATCAGCTTTAGAATCATTCTTGGATTGATTTGAGAAAACTAATAAATTGTGAACCAGCACACACATATTAAATCTGGCTGGAGCACGTTGTCACATTTTCATTCCGAGAATGCATGTGTAGATTAGCTGGTAACATTTGGAGAGCACCCTGATTAACTCACGTTGAAGTGTACTAAATTGTGGGCTGTCCACTTAGGTACAGTATCAAGTTTAATCTGGAGCACATGACAGTTTACATTCAGCTGCATCCCGCTCCAAATCATGATGTAATTGGTAAACATTAGGGAGTTTGAAGTGATTGCCTGGGCAAGGTACTTAAAACACCAAAAACAAACACGGATCTAGAACTGTTTTGCAACACATCACACTCGAGTAATATGAGGTCGGATAATTGGCTCCAAACACTAGCCCTCTACAGCCGTTATAGTAGAACGTTAGCCATCTTGCTAAATAGTGGGTCATTCATCCAGTAATACGTGACCTGGAGAAGAGTATCCGATGATCCAGGCAATAAAATGTCTCAGAAAACATTAAGTAGATAATAAAAACTTCACCCATATCGTCGGCATACTCCGTCTAGCTATTCTGTGTGATAAGTAAATTCATTGTGCACGATCGTCGTTGAAGGAAGCAGTGCTGTTCAGGGTACTAAAGTTAAGTTTTGCAGAGAGCCCACCAGAGGATCGACAATGATTGATTCCGTGGCATTATGCAATATAGGGAGAAAAGATCATTTATTATTCCAAGCTTCCACATGAAAGCAACCTGCTTATTGTCTCAACTGCCCAGAAATACTGAGCCATGTATTTTCCTAGTTGTCGTACTGCTGCCGCCAGTCCTTCTGGAGGAATTTTGTCCTCAACCGGTGGGCTGTTTGCACAGAAATCACAGCTTTGGCAAGAAGCTCCCCCTGTGAGTGATATGAGGACGATTGCTGACGGCAGGGCGATAAAATCTAGAAGACCGCTTGATTGTAGGATTCCTGGAATAAAATAGGTTATTTTACATCCGCAGCATTGTTACCGCTTTTGTATCATTTTTGTTTAATCATCCACCGTTCAATTTATCGGGCGTTAAAGCTAACCTATAACTCATGATGCTCCTTCACGTATTAACATGCACTTTTTAGTATTTGTTCAAACAAAAGTAAATGATTTAAGACCATCGCAAACTTGGCGAGTGGCGTTTATGTCGAACTCAAGCCACGTGACTCCGGGCGGAGCACCTACAAGTGACGATCAGGTGGTAGCGTAGACAAGCGGGGCTAATCGATGGCCGCATTTGATGACTCGAACTGTCTCATATTTCTCCATTCCATATTCCGCAAAGCAGACGGGGTTGGAACGAATAACTACATGAATACTGCGAACCAAACGGCAATCTACAACCAACATATCAATGATACGTTGCTAGTTTATAAGTTTTTATATTGATACCAAATGACAAGGTAAACGCAGAACTTTACTTGTCACGTTAATGCAAGGTACTCCGAAGACAGATAATTCAAGCGTGCGCTTTGTGTAATAATGGAAACGTGGCTACCGCAACCTACGAGCAATTTCATTCACTTAAGCTAAATCGGTAATACGGGAAACAAGTGAAATGTATTGATGCTTTTTAACAGTTTGGCCGTCTTACTTGTGTAGTTATTACTTTTCGTGGAAAATAGTGGTTTATATAGTTATTTGCGCAGTAGGGTAATAAAATCACATGCACGGTATCTTTTGGATCTATGGGAAATATATTCCTTTAAAATTAAGAACTGGAGAATGTCATTCACTGCACGCAACGCCAATTGTTACCCGTCATATATTCATGAGCAAGTTTCCTGAAGCGTTTTGTTTACGCTTGCCTAGATCTGCTGTAAATCAAAATCCGAAAAACAGCTTGTCTAGCAGAGCAAAACACTTGTTCATGCTCTCATGAACACTGCTCACCGTGACACGCTACCACTATAGTCTAGACTCATATCATGATGGCAGACAAGAAGTCAGTTGCTTAACTAACACTCTGTCGATTAAATGACAGAATTATTCGGATCAAAGCTGCAAAGCTGTTTGGTATCGCGTGCAATCTATGTCCAACCGTTAAGAAAGATTTTACGGCAACCAAATACTAGTTAAACCATCCGGACATCTTGCGAACAATTATTCGGATAAACATCTTCTCCTTCATGAAACTTAAACGACCATGAGTACGAATTCTACAGACCGGTAATAAATATGACTACGCTGTTGTGATTTTTCCTATGTAGCCAAAATTCGAATACCAACCTGTCATAAACAGGATAGGCAACCAATTCACTGATACTAAATTTCGTTTTGATACACAGAAATTATATTAGATAACCAGATATTTTTCTGGCTCTATCTCAGTCGATTTCATCGCATGTCATTGTCATCGCATGTCATGTCAAATCGTCAGAAATATAATAGTGCACCTCATTTCAACACACATTTCATCAATTTTTGATGTACTATTTTGCTTGTTTATATAATCAATGGACTACCGTTGATTTCGATGAGACTTGGTAATCAGGCACCGCATATTAACTACGTAGATCGGACCGGATTTGAGCTGGCCATTTAGGCAGACTGGGTTTCTATCTTCTCATGGTCATCACAGGATGCTGCACAAGCTGCGTTCTGACCCGGCCAGGCAGAAAATCTGCGACCGCGTAGATTTATCGATCACTTTAACTCGAATCCAGAAGATGTAGACAGTGAACCTAAGGTTAAAGGTTTTACGCACAATTTAGACACTCGTGCGTGGCAAAGCGAAAAGTTTCCCTGTCCTGACCACATCCAAGTTCCAGGTTTGATTTCATACTAGTCGCTTCTCCTCACTTGTTGGTATTAACTTTCATTAATATTACTTTATTTCAGCTTTCTATCCATCCAATTTCAATACATTTCCTAATTTAACTAACCTGCATAACGCGCACTGCTATTGCAGCAAAATTGGGCAGTAATTGTTTGAACAATGATTGGTACTGATGTTTCGTTTTAGACACACCAAGTCTTTGGAACTTATTATCAATTCCTTTCCCCGCAATACGATAAAAGAAGGAACAATCAACCGATTTTCCTATCGATTCAATTGAATCTGAACCTAAAACTAATCCCTCTATATAAGCTTCAGTTATTGCTCTTTAATGAAACAAAGAAATCCTTTGCTGCACCTTATACAACTCTTCACATGTCGGGTTATATTATATTAAGTTATAGAGGCTCCAATATCCCAGGTACAATACGATATATTTATATCAGTGAGGACTTCAATGCTGCCAAGTTTTAAGTCATTCCTACTGTGTATCCTGAGTGATCAACCTGTATAGATAGCAAAGGGGAAGAACTTGACATCCTGGGTGGTCACGTCTATATGCATTTGCATAGTCTTAAGGAATGAGCTCGGAAGCTTAGTTGACTGAGGTACATTTTTCCTGAACCGCTCCCGAGTCACATGATCATAGAATGTAGATGTATACAGCCGATATCGACTGGCACTTTCCGACAGCGTAAGGGATAAAATTAGCTTCAAATGTTCAACTGACGCTTTTCCCCTGTGCGTGAATCCAGAACAAAGCCGTAAGTGGATAACGTTATTATATACAAATATATGTGTACGTAATTACAATATATAGATCCAAATTAACAAGTATAATCTCAAAGCATCTACAGTGACAAGCTTATTGATTTGAGTACCAACATGCCTAGCTTCCCTGCGAGCAGGATAGAAACTGACAGCACAAAATTGTTGTGTCATGCAGAGAACAGTTGAAAGGGCAGGGTTGGTGGATCACACAAATGCTGAACAGTGAATAATGCGTTATAACGAACAGTGGATCATTGATTTACATGTCCCATTGAATAAATGGAGTTGCGATTATCAACTGATTGTTTAAAGTGATAGAATATGGTAACATTCAGCTTCATGTAACCCCTGATACTATTGCATAAGCACCTGATGGTCTGCTAATGTTTAAGTAACCGAGAGGGATGGTGAGTGCATTATTTTAGTTTGTGTTTTGATATAAGCGAACTGTGCCACGTAATTTAAGTGGGATGGATAGACTGAGGTATTATATTTTATTAAAATGCGTTATTGTGGGGTGAAATAACGTGGGTATGAAGAGTTTTCTGAATCCTGGATAACCGAAGGGAGAAAAGGTTTTGTCAGCAAAAAAGTCGAATGTGGTTTGTTATCCATCTGAGCTGGCGGATACTTTTATCAATATTGCGGCTGACGTGCAACAGACAGCTACAGTCATTATTGGGTTTCGAGAGTATTATATATATACCATGATAAGGACTCTTCATAGGCGCCGAGATTTGCTGTCATACACACCTAGGGCTTGAGGTCTGCGTTTTTGAGGAGTCGAAAGATGCCTGTGTTTGAACCTTTTTTAATGAAGAAAGATTAATTTTATAGACATGGCTGGCACAGAGACCACCGAATTAATAATTACTACACAGTTTCGACGTCTTGTGGATTCAGCCGTGGTAGACTGACTTGTTAGTTTCTTCCATTGGCCAAAAGATATGTTCACATATATCTCGATCTTTTAGGTGGATTAGTTGGTTTTTTGTGTTGAAGTTATTCCCATATGAGACAGTAAATAGATTTAACTTAGAAAACCAAACGATTCGTCTTTCTTTATAGCGCATAACTTCGTCTTTTCAACCGTTTGTTGGCCAATTGAATATTCGACTTAATCTTCAATAATTAGCAATGAGCTGGTAGTTGACCTTGTTAAGTGACGGTTTTTCTTAATAAATCATTGCCCTTTGTTTCAAGTGGGGAAATCTTACGCAGTGAGTAGGTCTCGGATATTTCAGTAAGCTTTGTTATTCACTAATTTAATGTTGCGTATTTTCTCACGATGCCGCATTTTACCTATTTTGTTCGAAATAAATGTGCTAAAATCACTTGTTTGCAAAAGCAATTCGAAATGCCTTAACGAAAATAAACTATCGACAGTAAGAATAAATTTATATATACATATACGCAAAAGATATTAGATAGTAGCTCCGCATAATTTCAGATGTTGAATTAAATTAACTCAGCCTTCCTATTTAATGATAGCTTCCTTAATCATAATACAGCATAAACTGATCTAGTAAACAGTGTTAAAAAGCATAAAATTATCGGTGAAATTTTACGATAATTGGGCACGCTGATGGGGCCACCAGCTTTCTAATGTGTCCGTATTTTGATGAACCAATAAGGAGTAAAATATAATTTAAAAATGGGTAAGTAAATGTGGTTTGCCTGATCATCATGATCGTTTAAAATACTAAACATACAATTCCCTAATAATTAAATAAATTTTGATTCTGACGTTTTAGCAAACAAGGAACAAT
>CALYDF020001543.1:0-21202 GCA_944474145.2 Dicrocoelium dendriticum
AACTGATGACGGACGCGCACCACCACTAAAATGCGTTAAGTACCAAAATACATACAGTCCATTGAGTTAGCCAGTATGATATGTCATGTTCAGGGGGTACTGCACAAGGTTCATTGTGATTTATTACTGAGCATCCGCATCGTAGCGTGGAGTGGATAAGGGCTAATAAATAGCTAGCTGGTCTTTATGGGTTTCGTATACAGCCATGGATGACATAATTTAACTATACCATATATCATAACATTTACTAACGTGGAAAGTTACACAGCTACTGGACATGGCACAAGATTCCAGAAAACGATTAACAATTACACAGTATTTTCGTACTTTGCTCTTGAAGTAATTGTGAGAGGTTCATTTAATGTTGACCATAACTGGTCAAATAAAATATGCGCTGTCTTGCAATGCCCTATGCCAGTCAACGAGGAGATCGTTACCTCGTCTGCTAATTAGGTCATCATTGTGGAAAGGGGCCTAAAATTCCTGTAAACGTGTGATTCCTTGAGGAAAATTTGGACAAGTGTCCACCACCTACCGTATCAAAATGTCGACGTGGTTTGAAACCAACATTTATTTGTAGTTAACTTGACCCTGATACATAGCTCACAGTTAAATATCACGTAAATCTCGTTAGTGTTTTTAAGATGATATATAGCGCATGAATACGCTTGTCCCAATGTTGCTAAAGTTCACGTTAAATGTTTGTAACCACTATCAAAGGGATTTTTAGTCAATTCTTGTCTCCGATAAATATGCAAGCGTTCTAAGGGTTCATTGATCACACATGCCGTTATGATAAGCGAACACTGTAGCAATATCCCTTACAAATTTATTGTGAAAAATATGGTTCGGCGAGTCAAATTAACAGTAGCAACGACAATTTAGCCACATATAAAGAAGATCAGGGTGTTAAAACTTAACAGCTATATCATTGATGATCTGCGGGGCAGTCAGAATACATCAAAGTCAGTGCAGTACGATTTGAGGAGAACGATGCTTAGCCACTGCAGGGCTAGAATAGGCTGGTAAACTAATGCGTCAAATTCTGATGGTGTTGCTCGCCACAATGTGAACTGTATGATAGGCTTCTTGCTGCGGCTTAAGGTTTCGTCCAATGTGATGCGTGCCATCGTTTGCGTTTTATTTTGTCAATTTGACAAACTAATCAAATATTATGATAGATTAACACAAAATTCAGGATACTCTTGAATACCCTAACAGAGTATAATATCAGAAATAAATAAAAACTATATAATGATGAGCACAAAAGGGATACTAATCAACTATCTTTGTGCTGGTCTTATTCATCTTTTTTCCAGCTAGTGAACAAATATATTGTGTTTTTGATAAGCAATAAATCAATACGGAATGCGTGTCTTTTGCCTGTTTAGATCCAAGATCATGCTTGTAGGCAGCCGTGTGACAGCCAATGCGTTACCCCGAAAAAGTCAGAACAATTTGCGCATATATTTTAGGTTATAAGGAGTATTTATAGTTGAACATAAGTAGTGACAAATCAAAAAGACCAAAACGATAACGTTGGTTCCCATTGAAAAGGGATACAGCGCAATATTTGTGTTATAAACATCGTAAAGTTGGAAATGCATCCTTGTTAATAATTCCCATGCACGGAATACTCTATTAGGAAACAAACCGATAGCGGTCAGAGGAATTATAGGCATAATTCTCTACTCGAAGGCCTAAGATCCACCAGCGACTTGATTTAAGCCCACTGCAAAGTAAGGTTGCATTCTTCCGATTCTGCCAGTAGGTATTTTAATTATTGTAAACACTTTTATGCATGTGTTTTAAATGTACTTTCGAGTGCAACCGGTTAACTAACGAGCACATGGTGACATCCAAACCTATGGTTTTATTGCGTCAAGCCACTGAAATATATCTTAAGGAATACACATTTTTGGTGCGTTTTGTAGCACTTACCTTGAATTTTTAGAGTGCTTGTTTAGCGAAATAATGTAAGTTATCGTCTTGAATTTTCGTCCCATTGATTTTAAACAGAATGCTTCGAAGCTATTTGCAATCACCGAGTATGCCGATTTTAACGTGCTTCTAGATATTTGAACCGTGATATTGTAATCATATCATGTTCTGATCGCGGAACGTTAGGATGTTTAAGGCAGTCGCACGCTCCAGACCCAAATAAATATAAACTTTGAAGATCGGTACGTAACAATTTTAAAACTGAAATAAATATTGCGCTGACACTGCAACATTTACAGAGCTCTTGCTCCCATCAGTAGATGATCCACAACTCATAAGCGGACGATGTATATACACTTGCGCACACAAAACAGCATACGGCAAACCGGGGAGTTTCAAGTTATAAAGCAACTATCATCATCATCCTCATCAATACATGTTATTTGAGGGTGAGAAATACACTGGTTAATGTGCCGCAACAAGAAAAAATAAGATTCAAAAATGCACTACAAAAGGTTACCAATGAAAGTTAAATAATATATATATAATATATATATAATTAGCCTTTCGTGTGAGATCGGAATTGGAGAGGGAACCTAAAAGGAAGGGGATGGACAAAGAAACTCACAACCCAAAGGCCACTGGGGCCAGCTCTTCGCCATATCAGCAAGTGTGTCCAACCAAACGTGTTCATCATCCTTACGACCCCAGCCAGGCAGTCGTGATGCACCAGTGGTTACGGGTTCGAGGCCTGCTATTTTCACCTGATGTACCAACCGGCGCCAATTTCGAAGTGAGGGTTTTTATTTCTTTCGACCAAGTCATAGGTTGGCATTCTCTCCTCTTCTATCAACTGCACCCCAGGCGCGCAAACAATGCACGCACAATGAATATGCAACACATTCCAGCCATCGGAGTCTGGTGGGTAAATAATGGTGTTGGGTGGTTCACTCGCTCTTCTTGCACAAAAACTAGAAACCAAGACGTCTGTTGCTCACGCGGCGCTGCTATCAGATATGAGCTAACTGCAAAGGCAGCGATGATCCAATGTGACCAGCCCTTTTATGTCTGTTGACCTAATGGGTCAGGTTTCACAACGGTATGAGAGGGTTGAACGGATTGATGAATATAAACTCTGCCCTTCAGGGCAAGAGTGATGTTGTGTCTGTTCCACAGGTAGCCGAGATTGACAAAAGCAGTGTGGACTTTTGCTATACGGTTCATAATCTCCTATCCGATAGCACGAGAAGTACTATAGCTGCCCTGGTACTTAAATCCATGTAGGACTTCTTGCGGATCACCATCAAGGATCAGCACAGGGATGGGTTCCCGCCAATCTTAGAGAAGTAGTATGAATATCGACTGAGCACAGTATATCACAAAACGACTTTTAGCTAGAGCTAATCGGTCCAATGCTGATTGGCACGTTGGTGAGCTGCCAAATGTTAGAGCAGTATCGTCCACATACAAAATGTCAGTAAGTTCCAGAACCAAAAGTTGCTCCACACCTTCTATGTCGTGTCCAGCAAACGCTGTTTAAATGACTTCATAAATAAGGAATTTAAATAGGAAAGGTGATAGCGGGAATCCTTATCGCACCCCGTTGGGCATATAGAAGGGCAGCGGCAATTTGCCGTAAACCGCAACTTTACCTAAACTGTGCGCCTACAGAACCTTCAGGATGTTTACGTAATTATCGGGCACACCTTTTCCCAGCATACAGTCTCAAAGTGGTGATCTATGCACCTAATCGAAGGCGCTCGCGATGTCGAGAAACACGACTGCAGTGAGTCACCAATAAACATGTCGGAGCTACAATAATTGACGCAAAGTAAAGATGTGGTCGATGAAGCTCTGATCTCGAGGAAACCCGGCATGCTCTTCAGGGATTTGGCATTTACGGGTGTCAATCAGTCTTTGCGGAACGACAGTCGCAAGCTATTTAGAAGCAGTTGAGAGCAGACTGATCCATCTAGTAAGCAAAGTGATTTTAGTAAGGATTGGTTGCCTTGACAAACTTGATGTACGCTATCGAAGTTAGTATTGAATACGCCGATCAACGAAAATGACTTTTGGTTAGGTCCGCTATATCCAGTTAGAGTTTAAACACCAGCAAACAAATGCAATGCACTTAGTCGGTCACTTGAGATGATAACTTGTGGCATGATAGACATTGCTTTGTTTTACCGGACAATTTAATGTGCAGTGATGAAGTTCTCGTGTAATGCGCACGGGTCCAGAAACAAGGAGGTTGTTCGCATAAATACGGTTCCGTAAACATTAGTTTCGGCGAGACAGTAGAAAAATACAACTCTCTAACAAGCCAGCAGGTACCCTGGTAGGACACAGCGAAAACAACCAAAGTGTATTACAGTAACTATTTATTGCACTCGTTCAAATCAAGCAGAAAAGCAATACACCAGAAGAGTGAGAAATTTACCGCAAATTTCAACAGCCTAATAATAAGATTTTATTAGATAAAAACGAGCATGAACTGGGTTTCCAATATACCAACAGTCAGGATATTAAGGAGAAGTGCACTACACTCGTTTGAGGTGTTAGTTAATGCCTGGGTAAGCCTGGGGAATTCTGGATAGCTGTCGCTCATTCCAAGAGGATCATAGTACAAGTAATGTCATTGTGGTGTTCGTCCACGGAGTCCGTGTTTTTCTCTTATATTTCACCATGATGCCGTATTGGCTTACACGGTTACTAACTCATAGTTTTGCGTGTGGATCTAGTAAACCTAGCACAATGAACTGCTTCCAAAAGCTGAGCCCTCGCTGTGACTTGAACCTGTGCATTCGAACTGATGTTTAAAATCAAGTGTATTCTGGTTAATGAAAAACACTGAAAGCAAATTTCATGTACTTGGGGATAGTTGCCACATCCTAGAACAGCCCAAGACTCTTTTTAATACGATAAGACAGATATGATTAATTTAGGGATTTGAGGATTAAGAAGCCAAACTTAAAACCTTCACAATTATGTATTTTACCAAGAAGCAAAACGAAACAATTTTCCACCGAAACTATTTGAACTATCTTCCACCAGCTACCCGTTTAGAATTCTTGGATACTATTGTAGGACCTAATTTGGAGCAGTTTATTATTATGCACAACCAACTAAGAGGGACAGTGTAAAAACCGGATATCATCTAATGATGCTAATCTATGATAAATAATAAGCAATCTTAACAATTTAGTTACTACGGTAGTTCTATCCACCTCCGACTGGACGGACAAGTATCGTTCATAACAATCACTACATGATTCAAATACGCAGGTCTTCACAAAGAGTAACTACTAAAAATCCTAAAAAAGAGCCATATTTTGCAGCGCAAAATACTCGTTATGAAATCTAGTGGATTAGTGTGATATACTAATTTGTCAAGCAAATTGTTATTGTAGGACTACTTTCCGAAACGTTGGTAAATTTCAAACTGAATTAGAAGCTTTGTCGGTATACTAAATGTGTAGAAGTCTTTTGGTTATAAACAAACACGGACTTTGGCCTAAGCGTTTCATGATATTTTATAGAGCTTCAATGAATGATTTCTTCCTTTATCAATGCAAAAGCGGTGAAAGCTTTATTTGGCTTATTTGTTGTCTCACACTGTTGCTCTAGCATATCCCAAAATATACGCCTGTTATAGAACATAGGGAGACATCACGATCTGACATTTTCGTGATTTGTAAAAACACTCTCTGCCACAAACAGATCGCATAGTGTTTGTTTAAAAAGGTAAAATTTAGGTATTCGTTTGTTGTTCAAATAGTTTGTTAGATAAATCGCCCAGGTGCGTAAGGGAAAAGTGATGAGAAAAACTTTTACTAGAACACTACCTATATATTTCTTCCTGGAGTATAAGGAAAAGGCACACCATAATTTCTGACCTTGCAGGTGAAAACCTCTGATTATAAGCAAACTTGCATTGGAAAAACCGTGCACTAAATGATAAATATAAAGATTTCCTTGACTTATGCACAAGCGGTATGACTGAACATGGAAAATAATTAGATGCTACTCGAAACGCATTTCTCGCACCAACGGATGAAATGCACATGAAACGAACTGTAACGATTTTATGATTTACCTAGTTGACCGGAGAAAATATGATGGGAAGCATTCCCACATGTTGCGATCCGGAAAACAGGGATGTTCTTTTGCACGTGCCTCACTAACACAATTTGTTTTAGGCGCCATTTACTTGGTTTATGACTATGTTAAAACCACTGACCACCTGGGAAACATGCATTGAACCACAGTCAACTTATTTCGCCTAGCAGATTTAGCGTAGGTGACACTAAACGTAACGTTTAGCGACATTTGGCCGAACATACGGGACTCTACAAGCCATCCAACTGACGACAGTTTAAATTACCCGTATGGTGTTTGCTGTTGCTCTTTTAAACAAGTTTGCATGAGCACTGCGAGAATCTTTTGTTAACTTTACGTTTAATTTAATTAGGGCCAAGACAAAAGATGAACTTTTCAGTCGCAGCGTACCTAGTATATTCGTCGCAACTAGACTCATCCAGACACCCAGCAAAGCCTTAGGCAGTCGCTTCGTTCTATTGGGACCTGTCAGTCCCGGATCTTGCCGGATTCGAACTCATGACCGTACTCTTACAAGTTAGTGAGTTGTCACTAAGGGTCTAGGATATTTTAAAATATGCGGCACTATGTCATACACTGCAAACGAAAACGCACTAGGCTCTACATTTAACGGGTACTGCACTGACGGCTAAATACGTACAACCTAATCCAATCCTAAACAACTGAATTATTCTACATATAAAAAGCACGCTAAGAAGAAGTAAGCTGGTAGATGCATGCGTTTCGTATTGTCTGCTCAGTACCATTAACTATAAATGGTATGCAACTAGATACTTAACTATGGGTGTGACCATAATAAGCATGAGGTGAAAAATGAATGACGGAAGTTCCACCCCTATGTCCACGGTAGTCATAAACTGAAAAATAATGGCTTGTGGACACACTGGGCCGGCTTCTTTCGGCTTATCTCAACGGCCTCGGAGAAACGGAGGAAGCGGGGATTAGGGTGACGTAACACAGTGTGAACGCTGAGCCAAGCTCTATCCGGTGAGGCGTAGTCAGTATGTGTTTACCTATTGAGGAAACTGGCGGCTTGCGCAAGCACGGAACTTTAGTTGGACCGGGATGCTGGTCAATTTCACGTTGAACCCACCTGGGCACGTGTTCCTTTATTCGGGAAGTCAAAGAACGATCAATTTTGCTTAAGTAACCGTCTCTGCAGTCGCACACGAATTTGAATACGCAATGTGATTTGGCCCCCATCGATGGAACTTACTTCGTTGGAGACACCGGCATGTTACGGGTTCTATTGATGACCACAATCTGAGCAGAAGAGTAGATTCTCTGCTTAGCAAAGTTTAACCGTTTCCTGGTTCTCGCTACATTAAAATCACCCTTGAAATTCAATTCGATATACATCTTTTTCTTGGCTGCGGTATGCACTAAATCATTTGGACTTGGCTGTTGGCTGTTTTTCTGTAAATCTACGGAGATAACCATTCGGTATGAGCGTAGTTGTAATTAAATCTAGCTCGTCGGTTAGACAATCAACCGAGCAAATTCGTCTAGCAGGACCAACTAAAGTTATTACAAGGGTCCGTTACACCGTACTGATGTGAAGCTGGAGAAATGCAGGTATTGGTCGGACCATGTTGCTTTTCTGTAGATAGGCCTGTTAATGAGCCCGTGAATGGAGGTCCAAAAATGTAACTCCTGTTGCCTGAAAATAAACGTCAGCGTTGAAGCTGCAGTTTGGGGATGCCGTGCGTTTCGACAATCCAACAAAAGCGTAAATCCCTTGAAATTTCCTTTTCAGCCAACTGAGTGTAACTTGAGGCCTTGATCAAAAATGGCAATCGATTGCCTGTGTCAACCTGCATAAGTTATTCCTCAGAAAGGAAACGTGCCGGTTGCCGCCTGCTTTTGTAGAAAATGGCTTCAGGCTTTCTTTTGGAGTGACACAACTACATATGTCACTATGCAGTGACTGCGCTATTTAGTTAAAAGCTTAGGCTGTTAGAATATATCCGTCCGGAAAAGGAGCCTCAGTTTTAAATTAGCGGATATGGCGTTACGATACCGTAAAAGTTAGCTGCTCCTAGTCTGCTTAAACAGCTAAACCACTGGTTACAAATGTATTTTGAAGTCCTTCCGCCTAAGGGTGAATCCTAGTTGGATACATTGGTATCTGCTTTGATTCCCTAAAAAGACCGCATACAGTGACGGCCGAAATAACCTCAGGGCTAATGCTTAGAAGGGTTGCATATTGGGCTTTATCCACCAATATGAGTGCATTTTCAGCATTAATTAAATCGAGCCCTGTTAAATGCTGCTTGCTAAGTCGAGGAAACTACTGGTTCTACTGACTATTGGAGAATAATTGCTTAACGAACTAAATACAGGCGACTTAGAAAATCGGTCACCTGTGGTCCCTCGATTTTGTAAAATTATATTAAAAAGTTCAGGAATGAGACGAGTGTGGATTAAGAAACTTCCAGCAATGGGCTGAGTTGTAAGTAGCATATATTGGTCAAAAGTTGTCTGCTTCACCCTCTCATCACATTGTTGTCGCTGAAATAAAACAGGTACAGTAAGGTACCGAATAAATACTTTGATAAATGTGGTAACATTAGCACTTGGAGATGGGGGATGTTTACCTGCATAACTCTCACACAGTCAGTAACTATGTTGGTACCTAGCATAGTAATTAGTCATGCACTAATGTAAAAATGAAAGCCATGCACGAGACGTATTGACTCCTGCATGTCTAGAAATAGAACATCGACTGTATATCAAGATATATTAGAAGCTGATACCTATCCTGAATATTGCAAGTCGAAGTTCGTATATAATCGGTTGTCAAGAAATGCATGCCGGTACTTCTGTAACATTGCCAATGAGTCCATGAATTGCATCAAACACTTCTTAATCAGTTGTTCAAATAATCAGACGGTTGGAGATTTGTGCTAAGTTGGTAATCAAATTTTCTATGGGGATGATAACTGATATTTCCATTGATATGGGGATTGAATTGCTTTCGGTTATAGACAAATGTGCTCATATTGGCTCGGCCATGAAACATTTCGAAAGGCTTTTTAAATCTACATGACTTCAGTAAGGATGTCTGCCTTTGGTTTGTTTTCCATCTGATTGCATGGGAATGAATCAAGCGACGAATTAGTTCAAATGTAAAACCAATGAAAATACTCTCATTCTGTATCCGGCGTGGAGTTTAATGGGTTACCACAGATTAATTTTTCCACTGCTTTGTTTTGGATACGCATGAGTTGCTTATCTTAAAGAACAGACCCAACTATAGCCTTATGTACCCGATGAGAAAGATCACCACGATAGTGCGTATTTTGTTAGGTAGTAGTTATGCATTTTAATAAGAAAAGCAGATTATTTCTCGAATGATTCCAAATCATCTTATATTTCCATAGGAAAAATGCATAACTTATTTCTTAGATATGTGAACACGGGAGGTGTAATGTATCATTAATTCAAATACAAATTATTACAGGGAATTTGCTTAAGACATCTGTACTTTGGATGTATAAAACTTATACACTAAGTAGCGTATGTTATTCGACCCAGTGAGTTTGATATAACATTTAGCGAAATCGCCGCTTTTCATAGTTAAAATTGGATTTGTATGGATGGACTAGAATGGCTGGGAAGACCAACGACATATAGTCAGTAGAACTTGCTGGCAAATGTCATCCGACTGTTTGGCGTCTAAGGTAAACTACAAACATTCATTAATACCAATATATTTTGATGTGTTTGGTTGCGTTTAGACATATAAGAGTAGAATTTAATCACTAGTTACTGAAAGTTATAACTTAAAACATTCTGTGGCATATACTAACTGTGACGTTTATGAAGTTCGCCAATAGATTTATCGCGCAAGTTTACCACGTGCTACTTAACGATTTCGGTGTAATGTTGTTCACGAAGAATGTTGTACTTTAGAACAATTGTGATGCAGCACACGTGCTCATCACATTTCAGCACTGAGGAATAGTACTGGGTTTTTGTTCTGTGTAGGGATCCTTTTGTGGTGCATTTAGTTGTTAGTGTATCAATACTGGAAATATAATCTGAATATCGGAGTCTGCGTTCCACACCTTCTTGTAATATTTTTGAAATAATTTAAAACGTTAGTGGCACAGTTTGTTTGTTAAGTGGTTAATATGTTTTGCAGTCGTAATATAATGGTTGCTTAGTTTTCGCTACCATACAAAGGGACCTCGTAAGTGCCGGGATGTTAGTGGTCAACCTTGTGTGATTATTTAAATCGATCAATTTAAACCTTGCATACATGTGTGGGAGTGGTGGATTCAGGTCTCTTACCAGTAAAATTGGAGTTGATGCATTTATTTAAGTCCGTACGCCCATGAACGTTAGCGCAAGTTGGTTGACACACCAATTCTTGATCGAGATTAAATAAGATCCTAGCTACTCCGGAATTTATAAACGGTAAGAAAAATAGAATTGAAATAAATGAGAATATCCGTAGCTCGGGGTGTGGATGCGGGTTATGAGCTGTTCTCCGAACTGAGTGATTATTGTGCAAACGTTTCGTTGCCTGACTAGGCAACATCAACAGTGCGGCTTCAGGGGCCTGTTTCGCAGTGCCTCGTAAGTTTACGAAGCACTGCGAACCAGGCCCCTGAAGCCGCACTGATGATCTCGCCTATTCAGGCAACGAAGCGTCTGCACAATAACCACTCAGCTCGAAGAAAAATAGAAGTCCAACTTGTTTTTGCAGAGTTCGTTAGAAGTAGGAATATATATGGTCCTAAGCACACCTCTGCTAATATGGTGATCGCAGTGCGATGTCACGGGCCAAGTTGCACTTCCACGAGACGGGTTTGGAACTGCTGTCTATTTGACAATGATGCTTTGTTATTAGCTTGCCAATGTTTGTGGCTTGAGAGAGAATAATGGCTTTAGGTATTTATCAGGTATTTACAATAGGTTTAAATTGGCTCAAGATGAAATTAAAATAGTGATATTCTAACGTTAAGAACTCCCACATTGTTGATTATGATGAAAATGACCATTGCTATGATATGCGGGTTACTAAAATTGACAGTCTGTTATTGATCGTGGTAATCAAGGTTCCTCAAATATAAGTCGAGACCGCAGGTGCCCTTATAATAAAAAGTTACTTGAAAAATATTTCGTATGCAGAAATAAAGGTGGTGTATTTACCATAGGTAAGCTGGGTCCAATGATTATGAAAGCGGAGAGCCCTTTTAAAGCTGGATAATCACTTAGGAAGGCGAAGAACTGACCACATTCAGAACCCAGGATCTATTCCGATAAATCGTTAAAATATTAAACCCGCTCCCGTCTCATTATTAAAATTCGGCACAATTTGGAGAAACCTCGGTTCATCGTAGTTCTTTAAGGTTACTTTAATAATAATAAACCGAGTCACATTTATGGGCTTGACAATAAATGGCAGTATGTTACAGGCGAACTATCACTGACTCAATCTATCCATCTGCAAACATTTCATAGAAATGACATTGATTCCTTAAAGCTTGTGGGAATTCCTGACTGAATACTAGGTGGTTGTTTACTGGCACTTGGCTTAGCACGGTTTGCGGTTGATTGCTTTGATGTTCTACATATACTCGATGGTGGTCGTGCACACTGAATGTAACCCCTTTCTGGCTGACGTTTGATATTGCCACGGTACAACCACTACTGCGTTCCACATGCTTCTGAGTTTAAGAGATAGTTTGAAGAATGGACAAACCTTTGCTCACATTTAATCTAAGCATAATACAGGTCATAAGTGCAGGCGTGCGTACTAGATTAGTAGCAATGGAACAAGGAGTAGGTGACTAATCTACTGTTGACCACACTTAACCGGACAACCTGCCTTCTCCTTAAAGTTAAAAGCAACGCTTAATGCTACTTATTGAATGCTAGATAAAAGCAGAGCTATCTGTCTGTGTAACTGCATATAAAATTTCTCAAATACATTTATGGGTTAATTTAAGTATATTCGCGATATATCGTGTGGGCAAATAGTTTGCCCAGGAATTTTTGAATTTCGACGCAGACTTTGTCTAGACTGCATTCGGCGACAAGTTTTTCTACATACTCATCACTCTCCGTTCAAAAGAGATTTGATGGATGACCCTTTTCAAATTCAGCACAACAATTGTGTTCCCTTGCACTCGTATGCTTTTTGGTGTGAGCATTTAGTGCAGCGACCTTAACAGGGGGTCATTATCGATAGGTAATGTCCCTTGCGTCGTGATGATGTCAACTTGCACTCGACGGTGCAAACTCACCGCCTCTAGCATCAGACATCGTAGGATACACCTCATAAAGTGGAAATGAGACGGTGGTCACATACTGTACCCCCACAATCCTTTCTACCTCGCTTCGGGTAAAATGACAGGATGCGGGTGGTGCCTACTCTAGCATTGCTCTTATGATTGAGACGACGAATTGAGTGTCATTTCCTTCGGACCAAACGCTGTAACTGCACTTAGGTGCACAAAGCATTCGAAGTCCGGTTTGGTGAAACCGATTTGTGTTATTCACGGAATTCAGTCCACAGCGTAAGGGTATTTCGAGGTCTGTCACGAAAGAGCCTCAAGCAACGGATGACCGGTCACACTGCAAGTTCGACCGTGTTCACCGTCATTCAACCTCAAGAATAGCGACTTGACCGGGTTTATTGGAAGTCTGAGATAATCAGACTACATAGGAGGCAGTCAAGGTACCGTTGAAGCCGGTCACGGTCAACGAGTACGCTGATAACACTCCACATCTTCAATTTTACAGCAAGAAATTTGATCGTCTTTCCGTGTGTTATCTGTTGCTGCACCGGATGCCTATAACGTGCTTGGTCGGCCTGTTGAGAAGGTGTATATGGAAAGATTAGATATGATTGTAGTTAATAGGAAAATGGTTTACTACAACTACATTCCATGTATAAAGTTTCTTTAACCACATTGTGGAGGCTGCTTTGCCCAGGGCTATCTATTAGTATCAAATTATTTGTGTGACACTCACATGATACTGGGGCAATATAGGCGGCTAGAAGCGGAAACTGTAATGATAAACTGCAATAAGAGCATAAGAACATCGATGATGAAGACGCAGGATATAGAGGCATGTTCAGTTAGCTTATTTCTTTCAGTACACAGTTGCTGATGATGACATGTAGGTTGGCATGACATTGTAGGAGGAAGATATTAGGTGAATACGGTTAGTGTAAATGCCTCCTCAGTTGTAGCTTGTTTTCTGGCTTAACTGGAACATGGGCTTTTTTGATAGCAATTCCTCTTTGTCCACCTCCTCCTGCTTAGCCTCACCCGCCAATCCCGTTAAGCAAAGCATAACTGTTTGCGTCTCGATAACCGGCAGTTAGCTCTCCGGAAGAATGTCCATCCGTTACTAGGGACACAGCAGGCGTGCCACTGTTATCTTTCTCCTTGTATTTTTATTGTGCTTTGTATTGAGGCAAAATGGCTATGGATTTTTACACCTGCAGCTCAGTGTATAATGATGATAATGATGGATGACAATTTGTTCCAGGTTATGCTATGTCTGTTTAGAAAGAGTTTGGCGAATCCGGAGTTCTCGGCCTGCATTTAACTACAGTATGTGCCTTATTTCGTGTGTCGTATAATACTAGTTATATGATAACCACCTCCCGGTTGGGAACACCCATTAGTTTATACGCAGGATGGAAAGGAATGTGATTGTGTTTCATGCGTCTAAGGCACAGTGAAAAAGTTGAGTTTAGCAGATTGTACAAAATATCCTAACTTCGACGATATATCTAATTAATGCTTTGTAGACGTTTATTTTATTTTTTCCTTTTTCAACATAACGCTTTCTCGTTTCTTTTTGTAGTATACCAATAGAAGAAGTGAAAGTGATGAATAAGCGCAGATTATTGATACTTCGAGTTGCGTATTCAAAGTAACATTCGAATGTTAGCTGGTCTTTGTAGTAATTTAAGCTATTTGTTCGGAAAACTTAAGCATAAGTACCCTTGTCCCAAGTCCCGAACAGTATGTCATATCTTAGTTAGTTTATCGTAAATGGCCAGCCGGCTAGATATTTTGTCGAATTTGCGTACTGAATATTGAGAATATGCAGCGAATATATATGTGTCTGTGTAACTACACCTAATATCTTTTAAGTAAATCGACCTAATATAATGATGATTTTTCTTTAAATATCATGCCGGTAAAGTGCGATCCCAGAACTTCTCAAAACTCCGACACCGAATTTGCTTCGAGTATGTTTACAAGCAGGTTGTTCTGAATATTCACCACTTACCGCTCAAAACAGATTTGGTGACCGACCCGCAACGAATTCATTAAGACAAGATTTTACCGGTGTCCTCGTGTGTTACTTGGTGTTAGCAGACGAAGCAGCGGCCTCAATATGGGGTTACCACTCAGAGGTAATATCTGATGCGTCCTGATGAGGTCAACCCGCACCGGTCTTCATATGACACACCTCGTAAACCGGGGATGAGCCTTGTGGTAACATGATGTACCCCCTAAATCCTTTGCATCTCGGCCTGGGGGAGCAGACAGTAGGCGGGTGAGCTGTACTCTATTATTGGTCTGATGAAAGAAGAGAAGAGGGGCTTGGCAACCACTTCGAATCAAGTGCGGGAGCTGCGTTTGCGCGCTCAGAGCATGCGCATTTCGTTTTTGTAAAGTCCGCTCGCGTTTTCAACGCATTTCAAATCGCGACGTGAGAGCACGCCTAGAGCTTTCACGGATGGCGATGGGTGTAACCGTTGGCCGACTAGAGACTGCCACTACCACCTTTACCCAAGATTATGAATACTGACTTTAGCGAGTTGATCGAAAGGTTGACCTTTGCCGACCACATGGAGAGGCGGTCAAGGTCACTCTGATGTAGGTCGCAGTCGCCGGACGCCTCAATTTTCCTCCATACCATAAGATCATCTGCAAACAATACGCAAGATGAACTGAGAAGCTGAAGCAACGCCTTGTTGTAGATCAGGAGCAAAACGTGTCTAAGAACTGCCCTGCGGGATGCGACTGGTCGAGGGATACCACTCGGTCAAGTGGTTGTCAACCTGCACTCTGCACCTTAGACTAATAAGGAAGTCACTGAGCCACGGGTACAGTGCGCCACCAACACCGCGCATCTTCAGCTTTCGAAGGAGGATCTCACGGTTCAAATTGTCAAAAGATTTATTGGTCTATTTAAATGACATTACCGTATTCCCTTGGTTTAGCGCTTGCAACCATTCGTGCCTCGGGAGCAGGTTTTGTGATGCATGACGGACGTTTCATGAAACCGTGCTGCGTGGTCATCGAGATGATTTTTGACACGGAATGCTGCAGAAGATCACACTCCATGATCTTCTCGCGTGTCTTAGCTAAAACAGAAGTCAGGTATATCGGCGGGTAGTTGTCCACCAAACTTGGTTCGCAGCCATTCAGAATCGGTTTTACCATCCAGCATTTCCAATCGCTCGGCAATAAGCCGGCGGACAGCGACCTGGTAAAGATCTCAGAAAAGGAAATCGAGATAATGGCTGATAACGAACTGTGGAGCAGAGGATGGACGCCCTCAGTTCCGGCAGTTTTGATACCGTCAAGACTGGCAAGCAATTTCACAAAACTTCAAAGCTACAATCCAGGCTGTCCAGCTCGGTAACGGCGATATGCGTCAAACTCGGTACAGATGCCAATTAATCTGCAAAAACAGAAACGGAGTGCGCCTCCAATGCAAAAGCCCGCTCAGTACTGTAAATATTGGCTGTCCGTCCGAGACCTCCAAAACAGGCACTTCACCTGACCAATGCAAAGATCCTCATGGCAAGTGTTTTTGCAGTGGTATCAAGCTGCTCTTAGAAGCAACAGCTTTTGCAAGTTTTGCTTTTTTGCAGGCATATCCTTGTTTTGTATATGCCTCGTAATATTCCGAGGGGCCTGTTTGCACGAATTTATTTCATAGTCGGCGTCGCCGTCGATCCAGTTTGCCATACCTTGTGTCAAACCAGAGTGGATTGACTGGTTTAACCTTCTGAAATTTTGAAGCACAAACCGCGCGCACTATGATTGTATTCCCTATTTTTAATAGACCAACAGCCTCCGACTGTTGTATCCTCAGGGGGAGTACGACGTGACGCAGATGCATCGAACAACATAGCTGCTCACGTAGGCCACCTACGCTTTTGTAGATGCTCAAAAGTCCCCTTCACAAGGAAGATGATATGTATAGCAGCACGCAACCATGGTCATTTGATAGCTTAGCACAGCAAGAAGTAGGAATACCCGCGAATTTCTACTTCTGGCGCGGTTAATTTTGAATTTAACCCAGTTTCAGCTAGGCTCAATATTTCTCGTACTCCAGTGGCAACCAAGTGGCAAACGTTGTCCCACTTGTTTAGGAGACTGCGAACATTTATATAGGCTACGCGCTGGTCGCGGTATGAACCACCGTGAGTGAGTGAAGCATTACCGACCTGTTAATCCAGATTTGGGGCGGAACCTGGGAACTATTCGAAAATTTACAATGCGGTAATTTGTTGCCCTGCCTTCAGTTCGCCGCTTTAGTTCAGTCACAGCAGAAGGGTTTTTCTCCGTCTCCTGGATCCATGTCTGCACGTACATGGATCATTAAACTACTAAGCCTACCGAAACGCGATAACATAAAACTCGGACGAGCTTGGTCAGAAAAAGTAATCCTAATGGATCGAACTTCCCCTCACTTTGCTTTCCTAGACGGGCAATTTGCATCAACTTCAGCCCGTCTTTATCGAACTCGAGCAACCTATTCGTCAGACTGCAGAAAATCACGTTCACGTTCATAACCAACCAGTGGATTCGAATCCGACCATTCAGGCGCGTAGAAAGCAACTAGCTGCGACGCCTCAAACCGCTGCACGTCGTTTTCGGTTTTTCTGACCATTGCGTTTTTAGTGGTCATTACTACATTGTTTGTCACACATTCGAGTTTCAGCGTCCGTCGAGGCAATAACGGGTGGCAAAGCGGGGCTATTAGGCTATCTAGGGGCTCGATCATCGGAAATGGTAGCAGGAGTGCAAGTTGCTTGCGTCTGTGCCTTTTGCGCAGAATTTAAAGAGCTGCGGGCTTTGGAAAGCCTCAATTTATTGGTCAGTTGTTCTGGTTTCCCAGGGGAATTAAAAAATCATTCTGAATCTGGCAAATAACAGGAAACTGGCCCAAAGGAAGACCAATTACCTGACATGTGAAAGTTCACCTGGAAAGCACCACATGAAAGAGCGTTTGCTCGACGACCAACGATCTTAGAGCAAATTCCGTTAGGAGACTGCTTCGCAAAGTTAAAATTTACCAACGGTTGATACTACAGAATATGGGTAATAGGCAATCATAGGAAATAAACAGGGCTAGGACACGTATAAATGTCAAATATATTCTGAATCACAAGTAACACTGAATTTACCAAAACAAGGCAGGTAAAGAGGACTTTAATAATGTAGCATGACATTGTGTAACACGTCTGCGATAAACCAAATTCCCCACTTTGAGCTCCAGGTTCCGAGTGCGTGGTGGTTGAGCTGGATCATGTTAGTGTCGCGGTTTATGTTAGCACGTAAGAAGCATAGGCATTTCCGATATCATCGGCGATACTTTGTGGTGTTCCGAACTACAGCGCGTCAAATCTATCGTTAATATTACTAAGAAAATTAGTGGTCAAAGGAAATTACACCATGTAATAGATGGATTTATTATGTTCGCTGTTGGTTCAGATTTGATTTTTTTGTATCTGTCCTTTTCTGCCTTTGTTTGCAAGATACGATTTGAGCCACGAAAGCCGAAGTTCTACATTTTCATACGATGTCATTTTGGATACTAGTTTGTCGTGTGATGCGCTATCAAACCCCTTGTGTATGTTGAGGCAAATGATGGCTGCAGACTGACCGTTATTGTGTGTGGCAGCTATAAAATGTAGAAATTCAAGTTGTCACATTAAACAAAATCGGGCAATGTGGAATTCATGCTGAAAGCGTTGATTCACTGTCTAGACAGTAGGAATTCGACCGTTGTATCAATTTTATGTCGCTCCATCACTTTTAATAGAATAAATGTATGATGTGTTCGGCGGTAATTTTTTTGAACAGGTTGCTTGATTTATGTCGAGGTATAACTATGACTGCGTTCCACGCTGTGGGTAAGATGCCAAAGTTTAGATAGTTATTGCTCATATTTAACAGCAACAAAGACATGTACACACTACATAATTTGATAAGTGCAGGGTGGGTACTATCTGGTCCCCCGTACAAGATAACGTGTTGCATTTTATAGGCTTTTTTACGTTACGGAGTTCAATTTGAGTTCGTTGTGTTGATCAAGTGTGGATGTTGGTATCTCCAATCGTGGAAGTAAAGAAGTACTGACTAAATAGTTCACTGTTGCGTCTATGGTCAGCTAATATGCAACTGTATGCCGTAGCCAGTGAGATCGCCCTGTGCTTCTGTCTGGTATTCCTATACCCATCGGTTTGGTGCGGAATGGCAGCTGTCAAACTGTGGTCACTTTTGGTTTTGCACGAACAATGATAAGTCATTCGTTTTGCAATTTGTCGTTAGTAATTTTTTGGCTTTATAGCTATGTTACTTTACGTAAGCATTTTGTTCCTATGAGAAAAGCGTCGAGGAGAGAGTATATCCATACGTATATTAAAGTTGTTGTAAAGAATAACTGCTGCAGCTTGTAAGTCTCCAGTAAGGAAAAAGCTGTCCCATTAACTAGATCTCATTCATTCGGCAAACAGTCAGCAGTCGATAGCTTTATATTTTCTGCTAGGAAGTAGAAATGTAGACACAGCCAGTGATTGATATCTTGTGGGTTTATTAAATGAAAATGAAAATAGTCTGCGGTCACTACCAGGGAAGTTCTCGAACACATAGACCGGTGTTGATAGTATGCCAATGGTCTACGATATGATAAGTTCTATTTTGGAGGTCTGACATGTTGGATTCATCCATATGAATGTTGTGAAGAGGCCAGATTCATGTGTTTGACGTGTACATGACTTGCATGTCATAAACTACACCTATTTTGTTGTACTTGGGCGGTTGGTCTGCCATAACAAAAATAATGTATTAGCTGTACGCCGTAACGGCGATTCGCTGCAGTGCGACTACCATTAATTGCTCGCGGGCTGAGTATACCTCGAGGTTGCCCATCCCTACGCGGATTCGAACGCGCGCAAAAAAAGCACGAGACAAACTCGGTACCTCTAGGCTACGGGTGAACTTGGACTGCTATATGACTGAACATATCGCGTGATGTTTTATTTTTTACCACACTGTAATTCTGGTGCATGCATATGCATCGGAGTCGTAGAAAGTGACCATCAACTTGTTCACTTAGACAGACGGGATCATCAAACAGTTATGCGAAGGAATATTGGCCACTGATATACACACGGCATTGTCTAAATATACGGCGCAACCACCTTCTACTTTGGATCTACCACAACCAATAAAGTTCGCATAACCCATTATTTGGTGGTTATACTCAGGATTGTCCTCACTTAACCAGTTTACCGTCGCAAGTGTCATTTGTATTGCGGCGTGTGCGATAGCTCAGCGTAGCAAAATAAATTCTTTAATGGAGCTTGAATGGAGTAGTATAAGGCACCTGAGAAGCGCTTGATAGGGTGTTTCTTCACTTTTGTAACGATAAAGTCTATTACATTAAAGCATTTTTGATCTGTCTTGTTTGACGGAACTCCGGCGAACCTGGTTCCGGATTATCGAACGGATTCGACATACATCTGTAGGCAGGAAGGTTGAGTTTGCAGTTGAAAAGGACGGTATCGACTTCACGGTCGCTAACTTCGTTCGTCGGCCCACTAACGGTACAACTATTTGGTTAGAAAATAGCAGGGAAACTCTAGTAGACTGTTTCGCATTAGGAGAATTATGAACGCTGCCTTAGTTTTGTGAGAGTGTCACACGGCTATCGACAATCAAATCTTCTAGGTTGTTAGTCTTTTCCGTAAATTTTAGGCGCAACAAGTTTAATTCAATTGATTTTCTGTTGTTATGAGTTGCCCTACTGGTTTAAAAATTCTTGCAGATATTTGTCTTTCCTTAAAGATTATGAAGCCCTATGTTCCTTTTACTTGATATGAGCCTTCTTGAGGGACTTCCTTACTTCTCGTTGTGCCCAGTTACATGTCTATTTCTTGGATTTTCAACTAGGAGTTTGAAACTCATCTAGGCATTCTGCGCCACCTCAGCAATCTTTTATTGAACTGGGTTTTAGGTACTATTGGGGCCACAACTCAGAAATCCTTCTGCAAATTATAAACCTAAATTTTCAAAACCAATGAACAACGGCGCCTCGGTGTTTCTTTTCCAAGCGTAGGTATTTCCGATTGCTTGCAAACTGCATGCTGGCGCACAGTTGTGCAAATCCTTCCTTCACATAACGGGTACGTTAAAATCAACAACTCTAATCTGCAAATGTGCCACGGTATGACATTGGCAAAATAAGTGAGTAACCATCCGACTTTTTCGATTTACTCTGTACAAATGCTTTCCCATGAGTTACTTTAACAGTCCAAAGTAGCCAAGTGAGTTTATTGAGTCAGATGTTGAATACAAATTTATTCAGTTTGGGTATAGACTTCGAGAGAGTGAAAATTAATCAGTAGGTTCCGCATGAAGATATGCAGTGAGAGCAACAAACACCGCGTTGCTTTCGTTTATTGGAGTTAGGTTTTGTTAGGGCCATAGTAGTTTCTACTTGTCAAATTGCTCTGTGGGCCAGTTGAAGTAGCTACACGACATATAGTTTGAAACATATCCCTTAACTGATGATAATTACAAAATAAACAATCATTCCCTACGATGCGAGACACTCGCGTGTCGGTGCGATTGGGTACATGCACTCTCGTAATGAACGACTGAAACGCACTGAGGTCCGCAGGCCTTACCTTGCTCTCACAAAGCTACTTATAAAATAGCTAACTTATTGAAGGTATTTTGGTGAATTATGTATTGATCGTTCGAAAGCTTGACCCAACCCGTACGCTTGCTTTTTGTGACATACCAATCAAACGGTTTGATCACGTTTTGAACAAGGAACAATGTATGTATACGGGTTAAGAAGCGTTGCGTTACAAGTCCAGTTGGATAGTTGCAGGGGATATGTAACATAACAATAA
>CALYDF020001544.1:0-39808 GCA_944474145.2 Dicrocoelium dendriticum
AAAAATACCATTGAATCATGCGTAAAGCATTTTGCAATGATTTTACCATTGCGCTCGGCTCACAAGATATAAAACTGCACATCCATATTTCAAGCATCTGTCGGCGGTGTATTGTTTTATCAGCGTTTAATGCATTTATCTGAAAAGACAAAAAATATATGGAACCTCTTGATTAATATTAAATAGTTAGCAATCCTTTTATTATTCCTAAAGTCACCAATTACATAATATACACAAAACAGGGAAGACAATTTAGTGGGAAAAATACTAATACATGAAGAGATTGATCTGGAAATAACTAATAAGACACCAAATACATGTCACTTACCGAATGCTGTTTGTTTTTATCTTTATAATATATCGGCAATTTCACTCACCTCATCGAGGAAATACCGACGCCGCTGTCGCCGCGACCTGAAACAAAGCGCAAATTTTCTAATAAATAAACGCTGATCATAACTTTGTGGATGGCGCCGTTTTGTTACAAAAGATTATTTTTGAATAGACACGAATGCGCGTTACATTCATGGAGCTTATCACTCTCTGCAGGAAAGTAAAAATCGCCTCTCTAAAATTTAGGTCGTTTCAAATGTTCCAATAACTTTGAGCGTAAATGTTGCGGTTCCCAAATATCCAGGTAATTTTGTTGCAAAATATAGTGCTTTGCCAAAAGTCAATTAAATATATACGACAGTTTTTTTCATTTAAGGGTAAAAGTGCCGCAAACATTATCACTACTTAGTGGAGCATGTGATTTTCTTCTAAATGGTGGCAAAAGAAATTCACAAAAATATTTTATACAATTGCTTACTTTTTTGTTTTTTATACAGCAATGCCTCTCCTTGATAATATACTGCTCAGATTATAACTCTTTATGCACGAAAGCTATTTTATTTTTATATAGATCGTGCATGTGATGTCTTTCGAATATTATATAGAAATTTTCAAACGTTTACAAGTGACCAACTAGAATTGAATACGACATATGTCTTCTTCAAATATCATAGTTATTTACGAGTAGTATTGTGAATTTTTTGTATTATGCAGCTAATTCATCATCCTCGCTTATAATCCTATGGCTTACACTAGTATGGAAAGCTCCAGACGTCGGCCTTTCGACATTCCGCGTCTCGCTAGTAGCGAGCCTCCAAGCGGAGAGCTGCCCGGTCCTGCCCCATGAATTCAAAATGCCAGCAGCTAGTGTCACTTCTCCATGGTGACATCCATACACCTGCGGGATTTACAGTTGACTCTTATTTATCCCTAGGTCATTTTCCACTGACATACCAGTTACGAACTGTAAAGAGCGCAATGGCTAGCCACAAGAGCTAGGATTTCCGAATAGCGGCTATGTGCCACTAGAGTCATTTAGCATTACTGAGATCTTTTCTACTACTGAGGAGTAGCTGGCTTGGCAGTTGAAGCTGTGACGGTTAATAGCATATTAAACTGTTAATTACGCAGGTCAGCCGCTGTCACGCATGGCGAAGTGACACTAGCTGTTGGCATGCTAAATTCATAGGGGCGGAACCCGGCAGCGGGAGGCAGGGAGGCGCACCACGGATGAGACACAGAAGGTTGAAACGCAAGCGTCTGGTGTTTTTCCAGACTAGCCTAAGCCTGCTGATTGGGACTGACGATAATGAAATAGTTGAACTTCTAATAGTTATGTATCTACAATCATTATGAAAGGCGATATAAAAAATAAAATCGTTACTGCGATCCCAAGTTGGTTAACACTTTGATTCTTATGTCAATTTCTCTGTCAAAACACAACATGTAAACAAAGGTCAAGCTTTATCCTGCAATGTAATTTCATCGGTTTAAAAGTCAGGCAGATAGAATAAAATCCAAAGGGACTCGTATTTTAAAGCTGTTTAAGACAATAGCATGCACCACGGTATAAGAAAAAAGTATTCCGTTTGACATATGAAGCAATTTTCAATTTTTACTGTATCCCTTGTGGATTTTGTTATAAATTTTGTTGAGTAACCTTTGCAGGGTTCCAATATTTTTACACAAACTGTCGTTAGTTTTGTGTTTGACCAGCAACAAACTACTAGACTGCTGGTAGTATCTAGGGTTTACGGTGAGACAAGTAACGTTGCAAAATTGTATTCTATCCTCACGTCTCTGTTATTCATCCTTCATCCGTTGCTTGATGTACCTAGTTGTTACTTTATATTTCACCAAATTAGACCTATTGTTCTCTATGCTTTCCGCTGGTCGCCTGAATAATGACTTCAAAGGAACTGGAAGATTAGTGAATCTTCGAATATTGCCTACCATCATTTCAACTGTAGGGCTTGGTAACAGGAATGTAGCCAGCCATATTAAACGTGCATCGGGTCTGAATATCATTAATAATTGAAGTAAGCTACTCTCTGCACAGAGCATTTTCCGAATGCACATCGAACTCCACAACCTAAGTTCATTGCAATATGATACGTGCCCGCATAACGGCCTACGGCTAAACAACCTCCTATGTATTGATTAAGGAATATTCTGTTATCCAAAAAAATGCTAGTTAATTAATCAAGTGATTTTTGCTATGACAGGTGTTTTATAACGCTTGAGGTATAATACACACATTTATGTGCTATTCATTCTAGTTATTTATCCCCTACGTGATATATGTGTTACAGCCGAATCTTCAGCATTCATGGGTGTATGAAACAAAAATTTAAATGAACTGGCTGACTAAATTACTGGTCTAACAATTTGTTGTCAGTTGTACAAAGAAACGAATAACGAAGAATGTCAAATTTTACGCAATGCTCAGATTCCAAATTAAATTTGCATTGCTACAAATAAAAGCTACAATAAGGCAAGTTACAAGTGAATACATGTAACAAAATGCATTCGCATCATAGTTTAACATTTGCTTTGGGCACTTGTCTTTTTATGTGCCTCTTGTATTTTACGTATACTTATCCAGTTACGTCAGCTAATTTGCTGGTCGCATTAAAATGGTTTGTCGCCATGAACGTATCTTCTTCACTTCATCGTAGAAAAGTAGGCGACGGAAAAAATGTATTACTTACCGAAAACTGGAGGTCTGGCTCCGAGATATTCAATGATACAAAAAACAATTAACTCTATACAGCATTGATTAGAACATTTATATTTTGCTCTAATGACCAGAAGTTAATTTGCTTGTATACGCAGCAGCTGCCTGACTGATACAGACGGTTGTTTAAAACGCTGAGTAAAACTTTATGAATTTTAATTAATGAAAACTGCTTAATTCATAATACCAAGAAAATGAGTTTGCATTAATTAAGTCCATGGTGAGGTCAAGCATTAATTATTGTTGTATTTATAAAGAGAATCTTCAGTAACTTATTAGACAACAGAGGATGAATATACGTATTAATTTTACTATTACCTATAATACGTGTTAACACTTTATCCTTGTATAAATGTGCCTTTTAAAGATACTGCGCCGTTTGAGTAAAAGCGCCATATCCAGCCTAATTTCTACAAATTCCTCTATACTGTATTGACAACCATTCCATTATGTAAGATGATTAAATAATAAAGCTAAAATGAATCTCTAACAACTTTATTGTTAATTTTTAGTTACACGATTACCTTTAATTTAATACTTTGCTCATATATGTCTAAATATGTAGCATTGTAATATGCTAACTAAAAACAAAGTATGCTAAGAAACGAGCTTAAGTAAATATACAAAGCATTTTTCCAGCCATACGTTAAAATGTTTGCCCAGCACCCGCAATTATATAATGTAACTGGAAACATTTTCCCAACACTCACATTTTTACCCAAATACAGAAATATGAAATGTGAAAACCACTGAGTTAATTTCCCAAATCCTGAATGGAATAATGCGATGCATTTGTCAACAGTACCGGTAGGCGAATTATCGATATTTCTTTCAAATTCATGGCGACAGTGACGCCACATAGCATTATTAGGGCACAACCATAGATTTATCATTCATAAAGAAAACAGTATTAGATACGTGACAAGATAACGTAAAAACATTTTCAACGTTTTGCATACAATCCGTATACCCACTGGCATTGATATAAACATTGAAGTATCAAACAAATTATAGAACAGCATATATTTCAATGGAGCATGCATACAATTCTTCTTAATTACCTGTATCCGATGCGCTTTTGCAAAGAGAAAGTATCATCAGTTAACAAAATAGCATAGCTTGCCCGCACTGGTCTTTGATTGAATAAAACAGGCAACTGGTTTCAAGTTGAAATTATATTAGAAGCACGACACTTCATACATTGTATGTCAACTGCGGTTGTAAGTCCCAGTGTTACCTGCAATATACGCAACTTAGTTGACGACTAGTCATTTAAAAATTAAGGAAGTCCATTTTTCATCTCACATGCTTGAAGAGTTAATGTAAAACGTAATATTTAAGAGCTTTTTACACGAACACAGATAACGAACTGTTTCAACTATCCGATTATAAAACGTTAATAGTTAGCTTCCAAGTACTTCTAAATGTGAAACTAATGGCATTTTGTGGAATGGTGTAATAGCCGCCAAAACAAATTTATGCCACTGGGCATTTTATGGCAACAAGCCAGCCTTTTTTATTTGGCTGAGCACGTCTGCCTTCATAACAGATATATTTTTTGTAATTATAATGTATTGGATGGTAGTTGAATTACACATGCTTTATAGGATCCCTAAGGAACAATGAGAAGGAACAATGAAGCTTCATTTCCAACTAAGGTGTTTCATTACCCATAATAAAGCATTCCACATCCCTAATAGCGTTCCTTCTTTGAACATGAGAAACCAATTAGACAACCTATTGCGACACCAATATAAGAACCGTATTTTCACCAATTTACATTCCTGCAGCTACCTCAGTTGGAATTCAAGTGATCCGGTCATTGATGTAAAAGATATTGCAACAATAAGCATTAACATCCAGTGGTATATTTATGGATCTATTATATTAATTTCCACAAAGGAAGAAGTTCAGTTTAATGAAAGGTAATATTAAATTCATACCAGGAAATACAAAGGGGAACAATCCATTTTGCTCTGCGCTAGTGCCAAGTTGCAAACAAAACTAACTAATGATTAAAATATGTAACATTACAAAGTGAAACAATGGCTGTGGCTTAAATTTCCGCAGGTGACTCCGGATTTTATACTTGAAAGAACTATTGTCTAGCTTGTTTGTGCGTTGGGCATCAACGATCTGTATAACAGGAGACAGGAGGTTTCGCTAAGCATGTCGGAAGCAAATTGTCAAGTGTCCGCCAGTAAACACTTTATAGCACGCAGAAGATCAATTGCTGCCGTAAAACAAAAAGGCTCGTAAATTTCCAAATAGAAAAAGCAGATATTAAACACATGTCAAAATGTCACCTCGAAGTCAATTGCACAATGCATAACAGCACAATACCATTTGTGTGCTCCATATTTGTCACTTAGTCTAACTAAATTTTTATAAAATAGCTAATCGTGCAACGAGTTTCACGTCCAACTTTTAGATGCCAAATGGAAATGCGGCTCACGACTTGCACATTGTTTTCTAGTAAACTTGCTAGTTAACTTTAAAATGTAAGTAATTTAATTGCTTTCCTTATTTCACTTATCAAGCACGCTTAACCAGTTACAAATTTATTTTGATAAGAAGCAACCAGCATGCAAGCTATGTTGTCTAACATTTAAATGCAATCGCATAAAGCACCTAGATGATTTATATAATTTTGTTAAGAAGTAGTGCTAACACAAACTTAGGTTCGAATTACGCAAAATGGATCATGGTAATGAAGTTGCATTGCAGCGCATTAGGACTGCATAATAAAAAAGAAGCAGTGGATCATTGTTTGAAGGCGCAACATCGGCGATTATTTTATTTGTTAAACAAAATACTAAATCGTATATTGTGGCTATAGCATCAAACCTCTAATGTACCGAGTGTTTTGCTAATGTGGTCTGGAGCAAGAACGGCTGCAATCAGGTGATGACCTACAACCAGTGCGCTGAATTGCTAAATGTCCAATGGGGTAAACTGCTTTGCCGGCAGGGGTAAGATGCGACACAGACGCCGCATGTGTGCCAACGATTGCAGAGCACATAGAGCCGTTCGACTTTGAGAAGTGAACCTTAGCGTGACAATACAGCCGCAATGAATGCGTCATGCCTCGGCCGCATGGCAAGACCTAGGGAACGCACGCCGTACAACTTTAATAACAGGATGTGAAGCGGACACCACACAGCCGCACTGAACGTGTCATGCATCGATCGATCGGTAGTCGGCCTTCATGCATGTGAAAAGCCAGCAAAAGCGTTTCCTGCGAAGTGTGTTCGCTGTGTTAGCAACTGAGATAAACAGCATGGCCACAGGTGATGACCGGTCGATGAGCGCCATATTGTTATCGCCACGAAAGATGTAATTACCTCAGACCGGACTCCAAAAACCCTTAAGCTTTTATGGGGCTGCTTTCACTGCTAAAGGGAATCACACAGCCAAGGGTTCATTGTAAGATTATCGTGTTATTTGCTTTACCGTTTCGATCGCGTGTGTGTAAATGCTGAAAATGCACACATATGGGTAAAAAACGATTTCTTGACTTGACGTGGCAAACCTTTAGATTTCAGTGTGAGCAATTGATAAACAATTTAATCGGTCGGAATTGTTAGGTTTATCGTCAGCCACTGAACGCCTTGCTCCCTGGGCTGTTACTTAGGATCCACTTTCTCGCTCAGAAGTCGAACGTGAGAACCGAGAGTTGTAGTTCATTTGTCGCGGAACCAGAGGAACTTACTGCATACCTTTCAAATTTAGAAAGGCCTGCTGTTGAGTAAGTTTTATACGAGTTAATAGTGAAACGGAGGAAAATGAAACTGTCCCAACCGACTGCAACCGCTCAGTCATAGTCCCTATTTTCAAGGGACGCTCATGATCTGAATGCGGTGCCCATAGCGTAAACATTCTGATTTCCATCGCCAACAAATTGCTTGCGACTGTCATCCCTTACAGGCTGACAGGCACTAGGAAAGCCAGATTCGTGAACAGCTAGTCAGCTGCATCGACCACATCTGCAATTTGTGTCAGTTGTTGGAGCACCATCACATACATTTGCGGCCCACCGTTGTCTTGTACTTCGATAACAAAGGTGCATTCGGTTCCGTGGATAGACGTACAATTTGGGACTGTGTATTAGAAAATGTGTATCTGAGAAATATGTAAATATTTTCCAATCATAATACGCGCGTAGCTCAGGCGGAGTGGGGGCTTACGGCAAGCTATCTTCGCTCTTTATATATCTCCAGCGGTGTGAGACAAAGATGTCAGCTGTCACCTTTTCTCTTCAAATTAGCTGATAAAATTTCATAGAAATCTCGTCCACAGGACTCAACTTAGAAGGTGTGGATCTCCTTCCAGGAGAACTACTTTTCGACCTGTAGTATGTAGATGGCACTGCCCTTATATGTGAGAGCTTACAAACTTGCCAAGCTGCACTGGACAGATTAACACTGGCTGTCCTTCAACTCTTACTTTCCTTCTCGCGCTCAAGTGCAAAGTGTTTCTCTACGGTTGGCCTGGACCGCCTCCTACTCTGACCCCTGGTAGTGATCAGCTAGAAGTTGCTCACACATTCTATTACCTAGGAAGTCGAATCAGCGCCTGTGAGGTTGAAGATGAAATCACGAACCGTATAGCAAAAACTCTGGGCGCTTTCCTAACCTAAGTAACGTATGGCCCTGCAGCAACATTACCCTCACCCTGAAGGGTAGATTGCACAATGCGGGGGTATGTTCGACCCTACTGTATGGTTATGAAACCTGTCCACTTAGATCAGCGGAGGCTAGTTACGTTCGACCATCGGTGCGTTCGCCGTTTGGCTTACATCTGGGGGGAACACTGCGTGAGTCACAAGCGTGTTATACGCCTTGTTTATGGCACATGAAAAGGAACTGATCTATTCGGCACCGTCATTTTACGTACCAGACTCTGATAGCTGGGCCAAGTTTTGCGCATGCTAGCCTACCGACACTTGTGACTCGTTGTTTGCGCACCAAGGATGGAAGGAGGGGGGAGTGGCCAAACGATGACCTGTTCTAGAAGAATGAAGGTCCTCACTTCAAAGATGGCTTCAGTTGGAGCGTCACGGATCCCTGGTTGGGGTTCGAAAGACGATAAGCATTTTTGGCTGGATACACTTGTTGATATAGCTAGGAGTCGATCCCAGTGACGATCGTGCTGTACGTTTTATTGTCCCACCACATCCCTCTTAGCTTCACTTCCAACCACGATCTCACCATTTAGCCTCCTATAATTTTGCATAGTAAATTATATTTTTCTGCCGCATAATAGCCCGCTAGTAGTTTATCGGAAGCATGCCCATCCGTTACCGGCAGCTCAGTTGGTTAGCGCCTGTTGCATTTTATTCCCATTTTCCTTTTACGTATTGCAGCACAGTAGCTGAAGTAATTCCCACATCTAGCTAACGTGTATAATAATGAATTTCAGTGGGAAAATGATGTGGGCATTGAACTTTATTTAATTGTTCCTTTGTGTACTTTTGAAGCTTTTGCAGTGCCAAACGATCACTGTGAGTGGCAAATATATACAACACCGAAATATATGCATTGCATCCTTTATCAGTCACATATCGTAATTCGTTGCCCTGTAAAATGACAAGTTTTTACTCCTGCTTCATCTGAAAATATGTCATGGCTATTTTGAGTGAATAAAAGGAAGCTCAAACGGTTTGGTGCTAGAAGCACAAAATGCTGTGTTAAGTTATATTTCATGTCCTAAATTAATCTTAATAGTATAATATCCATTCAAGGAACTTACGCGTTTTGTTGCCTTAAGAGGTTATCAAATGTACTTAGAAAGGCGTACACACAGCATGTTAGTAACCTACAGTTATTGTGACTAGAGTGGCGAACACATTGTGGAGCCTGAGACACCATTTCACGGACAGGATTCCATTACATATTTACGATTTCCATTGGACGCACGTTAACTAACTATCTTTGTTTATGCTAACAACGTCTTGATACGAATTATTTTACTTACAACGTGTCATATAATCTGCAATTATGAAATACATTTTTGTTTGAACTCTGAATATCAAGGATATACATGTAACCATAGAGTAGGCAGGTCAAACGGAAACTGAATAGAAAGAAATTAAAGCTCACTGGTTATAAATGTTGAATCTTTGGCTGACTTGTATGCGTGCCAATGTTTGGCGTTCTTCAATTCCTCATATATAAATTAAAGCTATATGAACATAGCTGATGCTGAAGATCCATAAGTTATGATTGTGGGTTTTAATTACACATATTTTTCTTTAGCCATACAAGTAACTGCTCAAGAGGCAGTCGTTTATCTGCATAACCTTTGTATCACAATATTTAACAATAATATCCAGTGCAACATTGTGCAGATAGTGTTTTGGTAAACATGCTACTGAAATGCGTTGCTAATTTTGCCGAACATGCATGAACAACCGGATTAATTCAATCAATCAATCAACAACAGTAGTGCATCAGCTATTTAAACTGCTGCTTCGCTGCCATACAACCATAAGGACATGCGAAATAAAGGATAATAAGTGGGAAAGAAGGAAGACTTACCTGACTACCTTAATGCGCTAAGGAAACGTTCAGGGTCAAGGCGCCTACACCTTGGGTAGACAACATAACGTCACAAACAGTTGGCTGTCATGCAATCGCAAAGCGTCATCGGCACGACAGTTTACTTGCGGCTTTCAGTGTCCCGTGTCTTATTCAGTCAGTATTCCGCAGATACCTCAGCGACAAACAAACTTTAAACAGGCAATCCGACCTGGAGACAGCAGCAGAGGCGCCACTGGGGCCAGTTGCGAAACATATCCTGTTAATTCTCAATCCAAACGAAAGGCGAGTCACATGAATTCCAGCCCGAAGCGAGACGGATCAAAGCCATCCAGTTTAATCGTCATGGACTTAAATTACGGCTTCCAAGTCAACTTCTCTCCACCTCGAGCCTCGCCCCCCCCCTAAGCCTGGCAGACTAAACAAGGCCCTTATTGGTAAGCTGTGACCATGCCTACGTAACAAATGCCGAAGTCAACGCAACTTATTCAGTGCTATGTGTTGTTCTAGGGAGCTAGCATGATAATCACTACCTAGTATTCGCCTACGCACATCATCGTTACCGATACGTTCCTGCCATCCGACACCAGCGATATTAAACAGATAATGATGATCGAAGACTTGAAGGCGCCTCAGATCTTCAGACAAATAGGTGAAGTCGCACTCTCAAAGAGAAGAACGGTCCTCACTGTTACTTAGTATACACGTCCTTTTAGATGGATGGAATCTGCCGTCTGTGGCAAAGGTGCCGCATTTTTACGAAGGCAGTTCTGGGGTTTGCAATGCCTGAGCTTAAGGAAACACACAAAATATATATCATGCAACACGTCTCATAAATTTGTGACGGGCACTTACGTTGTGTCTGAGTACCGTGTTACTTTGAGTTCATTTGCGTATAATATGAAGCATTGTAAATGAGTAACCAGCTATGCTATTCATCTCCGGCTAGAACTGATGCTTAGTAATAACTAAAACAAAGCGCACTGCAATAAGACTACATTATAATATAATATAATATATATTTAATGTATCTGCAAACACCTGAGGAAAACAATAGTCGCGGACATTTTCCCACTTATGGTAATGCCCACGGCTACAATAGCAAACCTTTTATTCGGTGGTCAAATCGATTTCCAAAAGAAGGCTAATTTCTGGAATAATAAGACTAACTGCATGGAAAAAGCCCCTAGTAATTTTCCTAACTGGCCTAGACAATCAATTCATAATTACCCCGAAAATTTCCTCTGAGAAAAAGGAGTAAATAACTTCACTTTCCTGCCAATATGGCAACATTCGAATAAATTAATGCGATAAAAGTCAACTTGTTTTTATTTCTGTTTGCATGCGGTGGTAAGCTGACGTTTCTTACCCAGTCGTAGAAACAAGTGCTACGCAGATAATGGTGGATATTAACTCGGTAATTTTAGACACGGGCCACTGATTTTGCTTCAAAATAGGTCAAACAAGCATATTTGTAATGCAAACATAGATGAACCACATTAGTGGAGATTATGTGCAGACTGCTTTGCAGTTAATTAGACAGTACAAAGCAAACAGTGCATGCTTAGTTAACTAAGAAGATATAATAAGTTCCATGGAAAAGTGCAACCCCAAGATTTAAACTGGTAATAAAGCAGTAATGGTGAAAATTCGAATTCACTAGAATCAGCTTAATTTTCCTCCTTATGTTTTTATATATGTAGCAGTTGGTTGCGCACATCCACGCAAGAAATGAAAGCGTATTCAAGGTGAATAAAACGGACGAACTAACAGGAAGTTATTCGCCTTTCACACAATTTTACAATAAAGTATATATCGCAGCGTTAGAGCAGTTGTGCATGACCATCTTGATTACTAATCGATTATTAACTTTAACTAATTTAATAAATGGGAATACGAGCATTATTTTGAGCGCAGAAACGGAAAACAATCGGTGTTTTTAGGTTGTGTTATTCCTTATCTTTCCAGCAATTCACTTGACTGCCGTAATGAAAATTAACCGTTTACGTTGAAAAATCCTTGCAGAATTTATGTTCGCTTTCCCATAATTAAATGGCAATAGTTCCTTGTAAGTCTTATGGCTGACCTCTACACAAGACAATGATTTCGATAGGCAGCTTATCAAATTGAGTGATTCTGGAACTAGGAATCTCTGAAACATAAATCTTCGCTTGTCAGCCAGGATGCGCCTCCTCGGTAAGAGTGATTAGTAGCCAGGTAAAAAATGAGTTCAAAGTGATCAACGCTCTTTCTCTGCGGCATATTCGATCACCGTAAGAATGACAGCTTCTACGTATTGTTGTTCAAATGTGACCAACTATGACAACATTCTCGCTAAACGGTGGCTGTTCGCGTGATCTCATGCAATATCGTCATCAGCATTTTTGACTTCAAAGACGGTCTTAGGTTGAACTGGACTATTACTGTGCAAGTTTGATTTTTTTCCACTTGGTGACGTTGACGCTTAAATACGCAAAGGTAACTGTTTCTTATATAAAGCGGCTAAATGGGGCAAATTAAATGTCCTGTTCAACAGTATTAGTTAAAGCCGACAGATTAGACACGCATCACGCCAGACGCGCGATCAGGCGGTCAAATATTGTGCGCGTTTAGTGCGCTGATTGATAGAAATTCTTTTGCGTCGGTGGCAGTGAAAGCGAACTACTAGGTCACATCAATCCTGTTAGCAAAATGTCTTTGAAGTTATTTTATAATACGTAAAAGTTATTGCATGAACAGAATGTTAACTGCTCACCAACTTCTATATTTACAGTTTGTATTCAGTTCCGTAAGTTGTACTATTTTCCTTTGCACTGACTTAAGTTAGGGCATTATACTATGCATTAGGTGGCATGCAAATCCTAGCGTCATGTCACCACGTTTTTAATATTCTGTGTACACTCAATTTTTTTCTGTGGCAAATCTACTAGAGTAAAATGCCTGCAAAATGTGTATAAATATTAAAAAATTGGCCTATATCAGCGAAGCTTTTTGTGATTTCAGTGTGTCCTAGTAGAATTGACATCCGCTTGTGTGTTCATGCAGGAACAAAATCAAACTTAACAGGTGGATATCAGTATTTCATTAGAGCATTATTTGCTTATTTCCAACATAAACGGGTAGGGCAATTCGCCGTGTACCTGACATAAGTAGTGCCCCACGTCGATCATTCTTATTAGATTGTCCTCTGAAGTGGATGTAGTTTTGACTATGAAACATATTACATCCCTGATTAGTAATGTTATTCTCTAACTAACAATAGGTTTTGGTCTCGCCCACGTATATCAAATTGGTGGGAAGTCTTAAGAATTGTCTTGGAACTGTCCGAAGTTTGTCATAACTAGGTCCGAGTAGGATCAATTGTAATAGTTCAATTTCCTTGTGGATCAATTAAAACTCTAAAACAAACAAATGAATAATGTATTTGTTATGCGACGACTCGCTTTTGCACGGCATTTGCAAATGTTTGCTTCGAAAGCAAACCCCCTCAGTTCATACAAAAACCTGTTGTGTTTGATGCCTTCAAATGTATTCCGAGCAGCGAGTCACTGGGAATTGTTTTTAGTGTAGTGCAGCTGATAATGAGATGCTGCGTTAGCATTTAACTCGAATATGTAGTTGCCTCAGTCATACAAATTAACAATTAACACGGTCACCAATATAGTGTGCTAGTGCGATTTGGTTTGGTTATCGCACACCTGGGGCGAGTTGCAAAAGATTGAGTGGGTACGGCATGTGGCAACATGGTTTATCCCAGTTTTAAGAGGTGTGATATATGAAGGCCGGTCCAAAAAACTAGGCTTATACACCCTGTCGTCTTGTTGAATGCTTTAACTTCAGCTTGAAGCACTTGAAGCACATATGGGTGTTACCCCTGTTGTGTCCGATGTTTCATCTACGCACGCCGATAAAAGCTTGTCGCACCAGATTTGAAGCAGGTCACTCACCACATCCGTTTCGATCGTAGGGTGGGGAAGGTTTGGGAACAGATTGCCATAAGCTATAGTCGAAGCAAGCTCGACGTAGGAGTTTAAGAAACTCCTGGACACGTGCTTTGCCGAATTGAGCTCTCGTGCTTAATAGCGATAATAAAGGTAGGTTTGCTTATACACCATATTATGTGGCTACATATTTACGTATCTATACGCTGCCTTAGCTATTTAGTCAGCATGCAATATTCACATTTGCAAGCTTGTTTAGCTGTGAGTGTTGCCCCCGCTTCTATCTAATAGGTTCAGTTTGTAAGCGGAAACTCCCACATTTCTAGCGTCCAGGCTTACAGTTTGTACGATGGGCTGAGATCCACGCTGATAAAGTGGGTTTTATCTAAGAACACTGCCTTCAGATGTTGGCGTAATGTAAGTCTGAATGACTCAGTGATAACAGGAGCTATATTTACGTCACGTGGCACAACGTTTCTGTACGGCAACTGATAGCCCGCAGTGGATTTTACTTGCACAATATATTATAAAAATAAGGTCCTTGGTTAAAATGGTCTCTCCCCAGCAACCCGTGCGAAAAGGACGCTAATGGTAGCTCAGGACATGTCGATATCCTTTTCGCCTACACGCGTAAGCATAGCGCTTTCATACGCTACAGGGAGGAAGAGAACAACAAGCAGTTACCATTCTTAGACGTTCTATACGAAGGACTGGTGCTGAACGATTGGAAACAACAGTCTACCGAAAACCTACGCATATGGACCGGATCCTCAAATACGGCAGCAATCATCCGGCAGCCCACAAACGCAGCTGCGTGCAGACCCTTTTCAAAGGAGCACAAACTCACTGTAGCACACCGTAGCTTAGACGGGCAGAGTAAGATCATCTCTTCAATCTGTTCAAGCGGAACTCGTACCCAAAAGGCTTCATTCTACGCTGCCTCGCACCAGGAAAGGTTGCTCGAGACACCTCGACGAATGCAACAACTGAAAAGAGAACAACCCTGCCCTATATCAGCGGTATCTCTGAAATGGCAGCGAGGCTTTTATTGCCTTTTGGAGTCAAAGTTGAACACCAGCCAACAGAAACAATTCGCAGTAAACTCTTCAAAGTAAAAGATAAACTTAGCAAAGAAGAAGAAACTGGTGTGATTTATAAGATCTGCTGCCGGAACTGCGACAAATAATACGTGGGACAGACTGGGAGGTAGCTTGGCACAAGGCTACACGAACACAGCCTAGCCATACGTCGCCACGACCAGAACTCCCTGATGTCAGTGCATATGGATGCTGAAAACCATCAATTCGACCTAGAGCATGCCAGTATCCTCGGAAGGGCTAAAAGCCGGCAAGCACGTGAATTCATTGAAGCCTGGCATTCAAAACAGAACTCGATCAATAAGCACTTGGATATTGAAGTCGCTTACGAGGCGCTTCTAACCAGGCCCCTGAAGCCGCACTGATGATGTTGCCTAGTCAAGCAACGAAACGTCTGCAAAATAATTATCCAGCTCGGAGAACTGCTCAAAATCCACATAACGGGATAATGTCATGTTAAACATTGCACCTTGGTGTAATCCCTGGTGTGTTTTACGAGGCACACAATTTCATGACTTGAGGAGATTGCAATTGGATCCGTAAAATGCTGCCACTAACGTTTCATTAGAGGCAATGTTTTGACCGTCTCAGACATCCTCACGGATACCATTTGTCTTTTATCAAATTACCTGGGCACTAACAATAAAAATTAGTTGGGATGCGCAAAAAAGCGCGTGTCGACAATATCAGGCATGATGAAGTGCTGCAAACCTCAATTGCTCATGCACATATGTAACCGTGAGCTGTTGACATACCATTCATCAGTATCATTATACACGTCAGCTAAAGGTGGGAAACACTTCAGCGTCTGTGCCGCAATACATAAAGGAAAAAGGAAAATAAATAAAAAGTTACATGCCAGCTGAGTTACCAGCAACGGATAGGTATGGTTCCGGTAAGTTATCAGCCGGCAACTAGTCAAAAAGAAAAAGAGATCGGGATCGAAATAGAAACTGACAGCAGGAACGCCACTGAGGTCGGCTCCTTGCCATGTCAGTAAGTGTATCCAGCCAAACGTGTTCACCTAATTTTGGACCCCAACGAGGGTGCAGTGACGCTCCTACCAAGGCCAGCAAAGAAGTATGGGCCTTCTTTCCTGTCGACCAATTCATCGCTTGGCCCCCCCTCCTCTTCTTCCATCCACATCCCAGGTGAGCAAACAACGCATGTCGTGGAAGTCGATGGGCTGGCATGCGCAAAACGTGGCCCAGCCATCGGAGCCTGGTGCCGGAGATAACGGTGCTGAGCGGTTCAGTTCCATTTCCCGTGCCGTAAACAAGGCGTTGAACACGCGCGGTGTTCCCATCAGATATGAGCCAAAGTGCGAAGGTACCGTTGGTTGAACGTAACTAGCCTCTTCATGTCTGTCGATCTTAGAGGCCAGGTTTCGCAACCGTACTGTAGAATCGAACCTAACGCTGCATTGTACACTCTAGCCTTCAGAGCGAGAGCAATGTCGCGTCGGCACCATAGGTGGCGAAGACTAGATAATGCACTCCGAGCTTTTGCTATACGGTTTGTGATCTCATCTTTAATCACACGGGCGCTGATACAACTTCACAGATATTTGCATTTTTGAACGAATTCTAGGTGATCATCACAAAGCGTCAGCGCAGGAGGAGATGTCTGTTAATCTAAGAGAAGCGCTTTGCATTTCGATAGTGCAAAGCAAAGTCCGAAGCGGCTGACAGCCAGTGCTAATCTGTCTAGTGCGGCTGAGCACATCTGGGAGCTGGCACAGATGAGGGCAATGTCGTCTGCATATTCCAAGTCGAGAAGTTGTTCTCCTGGGAGCAGATCAACACCTTCCAAGTATTGACCTGTAAATGCAATCTCCATAACTTCGTCAATAGCGAAATTGAAAAGGAAAGGTGGCAGCGGGCATCATTGTCTCACACCGCTGGAAAGAGTAAAGGGCGATGACAGCTTGCCGTAAGCCCTAACTCTGCCTGTGCTACGAGTGTATAATGCTCAGATAATATGTACATGTTTCTCAAGTACACCTCTCCTGAGTAGACACTTCCAAAGGGCACATCGATCAACCGAATCGAAGGCACCTCTTGATGTCGCGGAACAAGACTACGGTGGGCCGCCAATATGTGTGACGGTGCTCCAACAACTAACGCAAGGTGAAGATGTGGTCGATGCAGCCACGACTCCGACGAAACTGGGCTTGCTTCTTGCGAATCTGGATTTCACGAGCGCCAGGCATTCTGGGAAGGATTATTGTTGTGAGTAATTTGGAGGCGAGGGAGTTTAGACTGATTCCTCTATGGTTGCCGCATTCCGAACGCGAGCCTGCTTGGAAGATGGGAACAAATACGGAGCGGCTCCAGTCGGTTTGGACTGTCTCCAGCTCCCACAGTGTCACTAGTTACTCGTGTAAAGCATCAACCAGAGCAGAGCCTCCGAATTTGAAGAAGGTTGGAGGAAGATCATCTGGTCCCGCGGCTTTGTTTAACTTCAACAGTCCGGTCTCATGTTCGACTTCTGAGCGAGAGGGTGGAGCCAAAGTGACAGCCTATGGAGTAGGGCGATCACTGGCCGGCGAAGAATCGAACAATTCTTGCCGATTAAATTGCTTTTCAAATGCTCAGCCCAACTCTCCAAGCGTTTTGACAAGTTGTGTATAGGCTGCCCAATCTCGTCACGTATAGTTTCACTAACGTCAGTTCTCCTGTTGCCCGTTTCCCCGTATCAGACGGAATAACTTACGACGGTTGCCAAGGGCGACGGCAGCTTGCATCTTTGACGCACGGTGTGACCACCAAAATTCGCGCTCTCTATTCAAGCTAGCAAGAAGTCTTGCCCGGAGCTCTGTGCTAGTTTCATTGTGTGCGCTTCCAGCCGGGATATGCCGGCGAGAATCGATAAGTTCCAGAGACTGCGAAGAGGCCCAATAACCATGTGGGCTATTAGACATACTACATGAGGAGTTGCCTGCTGCTAGTACGGTCAAGTGAACATGTGTCCAGTGACCATCAAATGTCTCCAGTGAGCGCTTACTCAACTCGCATATCAGCCTAATTCGATACGCATTCATAACAGCTGGCTTTGTCAGTTGGCTGGTGCCACTGCTCTCACAGCGTCGTCGTGGGCGTCCGCAAAACGCATCCGCATGTCAGCACATACAAGTGCATGAGCGGTGTCCACACATGTGCTCCAAATCGAGCGACAGTTCTGGACGCAGTCTCTCCATCTGTAATTTATAGCAATGTGATCGATCTGCGTCCAAGGTTGGTTCGAGACATATGGGCGCCAAGTCACCCTCCGGCCGGTGCTGTGTCGGAAGTTAGTGCTCGCAAAAAACAAGCGGGAATCTGTACACAAATGAAGTAACCGCTGACCGTTTTCATTACGGGAGCCTAATCCGTGCTGACCGCCAAAATGTATTTCATCAGTGGACAACTTTCCTACTTGTGCGTTCAAATCCCCAGCCAGCACAACAGTGTCCTTGCTTCTTCTGTGGCGAAGGAGCTGGGTCATTTGGCCGAAAATAGACGGTCTTTACCGAATCATTGCAACAGTTTGTGGGTGCGTAGGCAGCGATGATGAATAGACATCTATTAGTCCCGAGCGACTTCGAAGCTTTGAACGAGCCAGCCAATCAGACCGCGCACAAGCGCCTACTGATTGGAATCCAATCAACCAGAGCAGCTTCAGCGCGGGGACTCAGGGCACTGCCAACATCAGCTTGGCCGGTGCTCGAAATTGCATCGTTACTAGACAGGCGCAATGAGAAAATACTGCTTGTTTCACCTGAAGGGGAACGCAAAGTGAGCATAGAGTTTGAGTCTCACAGGCGGGTCCCCGATAAGCCGCATATATCGATCGGACAACTGCTGCTTATTGACCGATCCGTAGTTATGTGCGTACATTGAGGCATGCCAATCTGAAGGAGGAGCGAGAGCTGCAAATGCAAGCCGATGAAATGGGATGGACCGTTTGTTTGGAGGTGGGCTTTTCGACAGGAGAGGAGTGACGCTCCGCGTTCACGAGTGATTTGAAATAAGCAGATAAATGCCTAGCAAAGCATTTCGGGGGAAGGCCATGGATCGGGGGTCAAACACTGGGGGATGTCAGTGAAGTTGGAACGGGACGGTAAGTGAAAAAACGTAAGAGGGTGGATAAGAAGACGTGAAGGCTTGAGAAGTAGCATACAACTCCTAACCACCCTGCTCAAAGCAGCAGATAAAGCATCGTTAAATATCCTGTGCGGTGGCCAGAGCATCAGTAAATTGTTTGAGGAAAGATTCATTGTATTGCGTGAGCAGGATAATGTCAGGTTGCCCAGACCTAGAGAGGAGAACGATTAGTTTTCTCAACCAAAGCCTTTGGTTCAAAAAGGTGTAACACTTATTCCAACCAGCAACCTGGAGAACCAGGAGGCTGAGATTGTCTGGCATCTAACCATTGACCAATATGGTATGAGTGCCTCTGAAGGTGCAAAAGCACTACCCAGCATAGCTCAATGGATCGCTAAAGCACACAAACCATAGCACCACGGTAAGGTCCAGCCTCATTGCGATGGGGTCCAGCTTAATTGCGATGTTGAACTTCTATAAAAAATACGTCATACTGCAGAGTGGAAATGGAACGTCTGCAAAGGTGGAAAATAATTTAATTTTTTATCGTATTTAATGGTGACCCCGGCATTCAAAGAATCGACTTGGTAAAATTACAGCGTTAGGGAAGGATTCACAGATGAAAAACTTTGCTCCAAGTCATGTATTTTGGTACCAGTCCCACAGCAATCATATGGTTTGGTAAATTCCTACCTTATTGGCATGCTTCAAAAATTATTTAGGACTAACATTGGAAGGGTGTCTAGTAGTATACACAAAACGCGGAAAATTATTCAAGGACATGCACCGACAGTATGATGTCCTCTGTCACTTCAGTCGAACATTTGCTTAACTCAAAAATCCACATTAAGGACAATGCACGGATATGGAGGGGACTGAGGCGATACTCAAGGAGATGCATCCAATCAAACTTCAGGTCGCTGCACACGCTAATTTAGACTTAGCTATCTTCCATTGGATACATTTTATTCTAACTTAATTAGACATGGAAACATCTGGGATTGAACGTTTAATGTACCATAAATATCCCTGGTACTAATGCGTATGGAAACAGATTTAAGCTGGCCTGCCTTATTGCATAATATGTAACAGATGCAATCCATTACGATTCAAACTAAAAAATTATTAAAATCAAGCTCTCAAAACGTTGCATGGGAAGGGACTCAATGCTTGTCAGTAGACAGTATTTCAGTATCTCATTTCTGGTTAAAAATACTTTAGGTATCCCTGAAAAATTGTAGAAATCATGCTTATTACATTTACAGTTGCCTTAATGCTCTCGTCATTACAGGTTTCGGAGCTTAGGCACAAAACCTGCTATGCCAGTCGTGGCTAAAGGCATATTGTAGGATTACGTAAGATTAATTTGTTACGTAACAACCCGTGCCGGTGCGCTGGAAATTTGAAGTAGAATTACTAAGACGTTTTCAGGGATAATTGCTCACTTGATTGCCGCGTACCGCATACAACATACGAGGCACACATGAAATAATAAACCTGTGGTTTTCCCGTAGGTTTTTGGTTGAGCACAGCAACAGCCCGCTTGCGCTTCATTGTTGTACTTTAAGCATCAACTTGACAAATTTAGTTATCTAACAACTATTGACATTTTGCTCAGATTTCGCATAAACAAATAAACGTTCAGACGCTTAATGAAGTCTGCGACAAAATCTCCAAGGACAGCCAACATCATCGGGTAAAAAGCTATGAAATGTATTTATTACCTTGCACAACTTGCGCAGTCTGTCAAACATATCTGCAATCGGATCATACAGACTGCAATATACCCGTATAACCGGTGCTTATAATTAATTTCATTTAAGTATTGTATACGCTGCTGTAAATGCATTCAACGTTATTGATTGCGGTAAACGAGGTATACTTCTCGCCTGAGCTTGCAATAAGTGTCCGAAGTATAAACTTTCCTGCTCCCAACGAGCCCAAGTGCTAGATAAAGTGAAAATTTGCAATTGTAGTTGAATACATTATTCAGATTCGATAAAATCCTATAAAACTGAGCGAACATATGTTATACCTCACTTATAACAATTCCACAGCGTCATATTATAATTATATTAACATCACATGTTCCATAAGTTAAAATTATCAAGGATGCGTTTTCTGCAAGCGTTAGCCAGGCAATGTTAAATTGCACCTATGTCAGCAAAACTGATATCTAAATGAAAATATGCTGTCCGGATGACATTTGGCACACAAAATGCCTGCCTAAACATTAGTACATTGTAGGATCATACATATTTTCAGATTGAATCCAAAATGGAAAGATAGAAATGTACATAAAAGAATTAAATAAAAGCAGCACCAAAAGGTTATCATTATTTTAGTCATAAATCTAAGCACATAAAACAAGTTCTATACTTTTGTAGTAGACAGTTTAAGTGTTTATTGTTTAAATACAAAAACCCGCGTTCCAAATAATGGCAAATAATCTTTTATTGTCAAGAAATGTTAGCGTCAAACCGGCGGTAACTTCAAGCTATGCGAAAGATTTCCTGAGGAAATCGGCATCCAAGGCCAGTATTGTGCAACGGTGCTATTTTACAATATGATAGGGCAACTGCTTTCATGCTGAACATCCCAGTGTCCGCCACAAAGGTACAATATTTCAGTTGGCAAATTAAAACTGGTACATCACGATGTACTGGTAATGGGTCGAAATGCTCTGACCATCCCTGTAGTAATCGAACACCACGCTCCACTTCGGCTTCAGCTACCAACTGTTTTTCTTCCATTATGTAATTTCCTTAAAATATCCGTAGCATCGTAGTTCATTGCGACCCTACAACTGTCCCAACTCCTAATACTAACCGGCAAACTGGAGCGAAAATTAAGATCGCCTGCTGCAACAATAATGGTTTAGCTCGCAGATTTTCACCAATATCTCAATCGATCTTCTGTGCTGACATACTTCTTGACGGCATCGTCCAAGCTCCGTACACTGCGCAAAAAATCGCAGAATGCAAAGCACTGTCGCTATCAAATTGGCGGTAGATTCAAGCTGTGCGTTAGAATCCCGGTTCAAACGATAAATCGTGGACAGAACCGTGCTGAAGTGCTATTTTTACAAAGGGTTAAGGCAAACATTTTATACTTACCTTGACAACGTCCATCACCTACGCACAATAGTTCGTTTCTCAAATTAATAGCGGGAGTCCAAACAAAAACAAATGCCAGCATCCACTTTCTGAACTCCAGTTACACAACCGAATATACGATTCAGTCATATGCGATTTAACGCAAAACGGTCGATAATCCAATCCATCAAACCACTATAGATCAGCAGATACGTTTCAGTCACTTTCAGAAACAAAGGATAGTTATGGACTAGGGGTATGCTTCGAAGGAATCCGGCAAACTGTACATTATCCGTTACAATTTTCGTTGGCATAGCTTTGTTCTCAATCTCATCTTAAGTGTAACCATTTTGGCTTGGGTTTTAGTCTCCGCAAGACCCCAAATGCAAGGATTTGTTCACATGATTTATTGCAACACTTTTCAAATTAGGGAACATATGGCTTAATACTAAGCTCTCTGGAACAATTCTTATTCTGGCCATGGTTGCCGTTTCCAAAGAATAAATGTCTTTGCAGGAGGAATTTCTTGTCGGTTTTAGCCATAATATAAACATTGATAAGATTTGTTGGAGATACAGCAAAATAATGTCAGCTTGTTTTGGTTGTAAACAGTTGCCCGTCGACGCCAAAGTTATAGGCCGGCACGCAGCAGTGTTGAGGTTTGCGGTTAATTGCATAACAGTTCCGATATCAAAACCTACTTGTCAACATGCAGTCTTTTCACAGATAGTTCGCAAATGGAAAGCTGTTTCCATCAAAACTGGCAATTTCTCCCTCACTTGTCATCGCATATTAATTGGCATGTAAGTCAAACTCCATACTTCCTGAGATGTAAATGGCCCAATGAATGCATTTGGCTCAGGAACACCTATGTATCACAAACAACTGACTTTTAAACTCTACTGGTTTCAGCTGAACTATATGCGTACATATTTTTCAGCATCTGGGATGCCATTGTGTAGCCAAAAGTACTTGTGAGTTCACCATATTTTGCGCATTGTTTACCCTAAGCATTTAGTCAAGGGCCTGCATTGCATATATCATGTGCTGCCAACATATCAGTATTTTTTGGCAATCCATTGGAGCTAACCATTTGCCATTATGTGATAAATGGAATTTAGCAAAAATGCTAAAACGGACGATGCACTCGTGGATTTTGCAGTAACTGCTGTCCTCAAAAAGGATGTTGTTGTCATATACTTGAGAATCAGGGGTGTTATGAATTTTACTACCCCGTTCAAAATGAAAACATCCTCAAGCGCACAATTCTTCTCGTATCCTTGCTCATTTGTATCTGGAATTGTAAATAAACATAAGCTATTGAAAGACGGAGCCTTAAAATCGGCTGTTACCTTTATTTGATAACCACCGTCTTTTACATTACGTACTGAAAATAACAAATTTTTCTAAGAAAGTATACCTAGAATTTTGCTCACGGAAATTCCAAATTCAGGAACGCAATCCACTGCATCCATATTTTGAATGTAAGCGCTGATATATAGCGCACTATTACTGAACGATAGTTGTTAGACACAAAATTTTACGCCAAATGATTTGTTAAGAAGAAACGTTTTAATAAATCTTTGTCATTATAATAGATACCAAAATCGGAGCCTAATTTCTTCATTGTCCAATTGATGCTCGATTGACTTATGATAATACACAATTCCTACTGTTCCAGCTTTTTGTAGAATTTCCATTTTTGCTGATGTGCTTTTAGCACGTCTACAGATTGCAATGTACAATCTTTAAAATACACCCATTTGAAGTAAATAAATATTTTGCTGTCTTGACTGAATTGACTGAATGGACTTGACATAGTGTACACTTACTAGACGTAATGGGATAATCACACCAACCTTTCTAAACTAAAGACACAATCGCAACTGCAAATCATGAATTGTCCTGTTTTTTCTGCCGAGGTGATTGACTTGGCGGTAAACAATTTTGGCTCCTTTTATTTACCCTTATATGGATTTCTTATTGTCAGAAACAATAATGTCATCTGAATAGGAAATTAAAACAGGAGTAAAGCCGTGTGCTTTTTATGGTCACCTATAGTTTATATCAAAGTGAAAATATAGCATTTCGAGGTAGAGCAAATTATTGATTCATTAAATATCCTGGAAAAATATGTTCATCTAGTGAAAGTATTCGCTCGACATGAATGCAACGGGTTATTTGTTGTTAAAGAAATGCGGAAACTTTATAATCCTTGCGTAGAGCACTTCGTTTTCATTAGATGTTTTTCCATTTAAGTTGTGTGGTTGCAGTCCTCAGATGTCTAAATCGGCAAAATTAAACGAACGCCATATTATATGGTCGAAAATGCCGACATTCCCGCTAATTACGTTTTACTATTGCTCCTGGAGTGTTACAGAACCTTGGTTAAAAAAGCGTTTTTGGTGATCACCATGGCTGAACTCTCTTAAATGAACATGGCAACAGTCGCTTCAAATTCCGCCTCAGTGCAAATTAAATAACCAAACAGTATCGTCCGGATCCCCCTACTCTCTGTTTAAGTATGATCTAATAAACAGATAAAAAGCAACCTTTTTTTAATTCACGTAATTTTTGGACTGCTTAAATTATGCCACTAATATTGTTGGCACTTTCCGGGTAGATTTTGACTACGGTCGAGTAGTTAATAATCTACCATGCGGTCGAATATTTTAATACATCACTGTTATACAGATTAACCAAAGTAAACTCATTTTTGCTTGAATTATTTCCATGAAGTCTTGCTAGCGCCATCCAGTGTCTCTAGGTATCAGGAATTAATCCAAGTATATATATTGACTTCCATACTTCAATTATGTCAGCATCTTCCTAGAAACAAAAACGCAAAAAGGCCATATATATTGATGTTGTACCGTATATTTTATCATCATAAACTAGGGTGCTATTATAGCATCCTAACAAATTTTTAAATGTTGATAAGTCTTTCATCTCAGTAGTTCACTAGCTATGTAGCAGAGCCTAGTCCCGGAAAGCAGCAGACAAGTTTTGCCTTACTGAGGCTCGTCAGTGTCGCGCATTCTTTCGGTCCCCTAATGGGGATATAAAGCATGACCGCTAAAGTCAGACACCAACTAGTTAGCAGCTTAAAACTTTGAGACATGGAAGACATCGGCTGAGCTACATAATTTGCATCCTACTTAAATTACACATAATTTGCGTTACACCCGAAATATCTATGGATGTAACTAGTATAATTTATGTATGCAGTCTCATAACTTCGCTTTATCCGCTAATAAACCTACGGAAGCGATTAAAAGCAATCTTGTAAGCAATACGTCCTGCACAGTTCTTGACATGGTAAATGAGTAAATTTAGATATGCGATGAAAAGTAACAGCATCGACAATTTGACAAACGGCTACTAATGATATATTACCATAATGTGACCAGTTGGATTAAAACGGTGTCTTGTAAGTGGTTGTATAATTTCAATGTATGTGAACAAGTACATTACAACAAATAGAAAAAAGTGATTTCTTTGTTCTAGTTACTTCCCCCTGGGAACTGATCAGGCCCGCTAAGCAGTGAAGTCATGCCAATTTCGAGCGGGTAATTTTGTTTTTTCATATGTGTTGTCAAAATGGAAGCATGTATTTTAAAGCCCCAAATAAACTGGGGAATAGGTGGCGTGGTTAGCGCTGATGCACTGGTTTGGTAAAAAAGAGCCTTCCTTTGATGCAGACAATTATTGCATTCGTGTGGCAAAACTAGTGAAGAAATTTAGTTACGTTTAAATAACGCGTCTTTTTATTACCTCCTGGGTAACTACCGTAATAAACGCTTTAATTTTACGATTACTTTTTGGTTACGTTGCGCCAGGAAATGCTTGATTTTAACATTTTTATGAAATAACAGATAAAAAAGATGTGTCCATCATATTTGATTTTAAAATTATCATAAATATAACGCTACGATTGTTGTAAAACAGGTGTAAAGATTGTTTAAAATTGTTTGCCCAGTTTGCTTCCAAATAGGTACTTATGTTTATCGCATGCTTCAAAACGAACGCGTCGTCAATTCAGAAATTCGCCTGCGTGCTCCATAATTTGAAAACTCTAAAATTAGAGATTTATTACACGAGCCCTAATTGAATTCCGTCAAGTGCAAATCCAGTACATAAGTAGTAATGTTCCATTTTGGGTAGTACACAATAATGCATAATAACCTTGGTCCGGAACAATCAGATTATATAGAAGAATAACTAATAAATCATGACTTTTAATTCGACTTTAGTGCTGCTTCAGCGTTATCTCAATTTCATTCAATTTCCAATCATTTCTGCTAATAATAATAATATCTGATAATTGACAAATATAGTTAACCAAAGGTTTCACAGTATTGAACTTTTCATACTTGCACTGATTATGTGTTACTTAATGCGTATGATTCCTAGCTTAACGTATTCACAATATAAAGAAAACCTGATGGCTGCCAGGGTTATTTATGCGAAATCGTTCTATTCGAGGAAAGAATCTTCAACAAACACTGCATAAAATAGACAACGGCTTAAATATGTTACATTATAGTATACTAGCCGTATGCTAGATTTAAATTTGCAATACTCGTTGGGCAATAAATTGAGTAGGGAGCTAATTTAATTTATGAATATAACGAACAAATCTGACCTTCAGATTTTAAGATACTTTTTTATTTATACTGATTTCTTCGTTCCTAACTTACCAGAATGAGGAATGTATAAAAATCAAACCAATGAGTTGGCAACGTTGCGTCTATTAAAGATGTGCTTCCACCGTAAATTATTTATCAATAACCAGTTAGCTTCTCGTATGTGAATTCAATCAATCTTACTTATTTTGCAATTAATCTCTTTTCCGTCGTTGCGTCAATGTACAATCATCAGGATAGAGACTTTGAGCTACTTTTATGTTAACGCATGTACAAGCTCTTCTTTGAGCAATAGCTAGCACCTTAGATAAACTGCATTTACGAGATACAGTTCAGTAGAATGAGAAAAGTGTTTGGATTTAAGATGATTTGCAGTAGTGGATAGGTCGCTTCCATTTGTTAGGGGCTACAAACAAATAGTTAATGGATGTAGCCATGGAGAATAATGTTTAAATTTATATTTACGCTAAATATGAATTTGGTATCTTCCTTAAATGAAGGATACAAATATACGTCTGCGTAACATGCTTAGTTGTTCGGCTAACAACATACACATAACTGTTTGATTTAATGGTTCAAACACGTACCCGTACGAGACGATCACATTCTCAAACGTTGAGCAATTAGCTTTACTAGTTCAACAGAGAAAATAGGAGAAAGAAAAGAAAATGGTGTTTTCAATCAGTAAAATTATCGAAATTATCTGGTATTCCTTTTTCTAATGACAACCCATGTAATACAGTATTGGTACCAAATACGCAAATAATTAGCAGAGTTTCACAAAAAGACGTTCACATTCATTGCGGCTACATTACAAGCTATTTAAATTCGCCACCAAAGAGCATTACGCTTCCATACATCAGATCATATGTTGACTACAAATATATTAATATAGCACATTCGGCAGCGTTTTGTGCAACCGAATATGAAAGTTTTAATAATGGCAGTCTCACTTTAATATTTCCTTTATAAAGCACAAAAGAAGTTAATGATTGTTGCTGTACAGAAGCTGCTTCTTCAGCCATAAACACATCGTAAACGCAGAGTGTGATCTTAAATAATTAAATCCGATAATACAATATTTTCTCAACTACCTAAGGCTTACCGGTTCATGTGGAGCAACGTATTGGTGATGGTTTGCTGAACATCCGCCGTTTCCTTAGGAGAACCCTAGTCTGTGAGGCAACTCTCCGTATATCGCTGTACGCTGACGACAGTAAGTTGTTTGCACACATCGCGGATGAGTTGCAGCACATGACTGGTGCTCTGGCTTCGACAGCGGTCACATTCGGACTAACCATCAACAGACGCAAAACTCTCTGTCTCATGCAGCATTCACCGGAAGTGCAACCTTCAATATTGCCGCGAATCAGCATTGATGCTAAAGTATTAGAAACCACCTTCCGCTTCTTCTACCTTGAAAGTTTGATGTCGACTGACCCGAAGATTCACAATGAGCTTTTTCTCGAAGTCTCTAAGTCAGCGTCGGCATTGGGGTAGCTAAAATACCGAGTGTAGAACTATCATTAGTCACTATTGGCACGAAGTTGCTTGTGTGCTGTCCTTCTTTCTATACGTCGACGAAGCGTGGAAGATGTATCGGCAGAAATTGTGATATCTCGAGGAGTCCTATCAACAGTGTTTTCGACGGATTCTGCACATTGGTTGGCGCGACAGAGTTAGAGATACAGAAGTGTTGCGCCCAAGTAAAATGAGGTGGACTGCATACTTTTGTTGAGACACCTGAGGTGCTTCGACATTGTGAGCCGTATGGATCCGGTGTGAACATCCAAACAACTACTACATGGTCAGCTGAGTTTTGGAAAGCGGCTTGCGGGGAAACCGAAGCTTCATCACCAGGACATTATCAAAGTGAGCCTCTCACGTTCTAAGCTTGATTGCAGGTGATGGAAAAAGAGGGCGATTGATCAACGTGCATGGCGCTATCTGATAACCAAGGCACTTGCCGAAGTGCGGAAGAAAGACCTCATGTATACAGAGAAGAAGCAGCAAGTGTGGAAGCGGCAAGCGCCGATGGGTTGGCCTCCACAGACATTGGGCGCCTGCTGCTGTAGCAAATGCAGTCGAGAGTGCCTGCGTCAAGCATGCCTAGTGACAAGCGAGCGAGGCGACTCAGGACCAACACCGAAGCGAAGACGTGTCCTGCATAGAATATAGACAGAACCGTAGCTCAGGTGTAGGAGAAGGCACTATTGCTCGCGGAATGGAAGAAATATGCTACGCTCTCATCTGATTTACTAATCTAGGTCAATAACGCGGAGTATGTGGTACGTTAGCCTGCGTGGTGAATAATATATTTCAGAACCACATGTTTTATAAGCTTCCCTTTGTTGCTGCGTCTGATGTAAATGTTACCAAGGTACTTGCCTGTCTAATACCTTCCGTCCCTAGTGGCAGTTCCAGGAGACAGCTGATCGTTGCTGGAGAGGACAGGGTGCATTATACCTGTGACCGTGCTGGACTCGAAGAGTGGTTGCATACATCAATGTTGAGCGGACAACGGTCCAGCCACCGCCTTGTGTGCGATTGATTCCCCAAATACAGTGAGCTTGTGTTTGCCTGTGAAAAAGTGTGAGCAGACTCAGCTGATGAAAGTGTCTCCATATTCATGCCTTCCGGTCTTATGTCTTTGGGTTTACACTAGATACGCGCCTGTGTTTGGAGCGATGTGTGGTGCAGCGCAAGCCATCCATGGTCCCACTGGAGATGCAGTCGTCCTCTGACAGTCCACAGTGATATGCAAATGCGATACATGATGCCGCCAAACCATATGCAGATATACCGCATCTGAAAAACTAGTACTTTGGACTTCTTTCAGAGCACAGCCGTTTTTTGTTATCTTACGGAATCATCCTATCAGCACCGTATTATTGAATCTACACATGCGTTATGAGGACAACTTGCGCGCCCATAGCAGTAACGCTAAAAGTTTATCTTTATCTTTTGAATTGCATCAACTTGCAGTTAGTTATATATCACATCATGGAGTAATAGCTGTTATTTAGCATTGTCAAATGGTGTAACAGCCTACGGAGCGTGGTTAATCCATTAGTTTCCATTTGTGCTTAGGCATATAACACAGGTCTGTGAAAACGTCTATTATTTCAAAATTGTTTGTAGCATGCAGATGATAAACATGGAAGAACCCTCGTACTTAACCGTTCTGCGACGGCTTTATCTAGCTCCAAACCGTATCAAATAAGTTAAACCTACCTAGGTTAAAATTAGCACAAATTATGTGCATGTGTTCATGGCGTCCAAACGCCACTATCTTTCAAGCGTCATATGCTCCAGTTCTGATTTCCTCTGAAGTGCACTTAAACAACCACTCAGTTTTTCCTAGTTCAAAGAAAACGAGGTCTAGATTTGGTCAACATATAATTAGTTTTTTCAGACAGACTTGATTTCATGTTACTTAGCCGCTCATCTGAGGTAGCCGTGTCGTTCATACCCATTGGACAAACTGTCGAATTGAATCTATGTCGGGAATTTGGGGTTATGCACATTCCAACCGCCATGTTGTTTATGCCTTAATTAGCGAGGCAAAACCGCGTTGATCATGTCATAAAAGAAAATCATTTTTTATTTGCCCAAATGAGGCTGCATAACCGCATATAATCAAATATTCACATAAGAAGTTTACAGCCTTTTGCTTTTGGGCAGAAATCCGAAATGTTGGCACTTGTCAGAAAGCTGATAATTGCCTGATGAAGTCATCTTGCATCATACCTAACTGATGTCTAAAAACTGTTTTACAAATAAATATCCTATATGTAACTAATATCACATCTACAGGTTATTCGAATCAAGGTGCTTTTTTGTTGCCGTGATAAAACGAAGTGGGCAAGAAGGGGTCAATAACAAGACGGCGTCAGATCTGGAAGCGGAATGTTTGGTAGGAAACCGTAAACACACTCAGAATATTAGGATGCTACCTAGCCTGATTATCAGACCAGTCCAAAGTCGTCTAGCGAAACGTTACTCAGTCCACCAGTTTATTTAGAATATTAGTGATTAACCTCAGTGAAGACAACAAGATATGACGAGTTATGCATTAATTAACTGATCTCTATATGAGTAACTATTGTAATCATAAAACTCAGTTGTTCGATTTACGCTCTATTGTTGTTCAGCGGTAGATATCAGCTAAAATACGAGATCATATTGCACTGCCACAGGTACAGAGACCATTCACAAAGCGCCTACATGGTGCCTCTTCTAAACAAGCATTTGGTGAAAGATATGATATACTCAGGCTTTATCATTTGTGGTTATGTGGCGTGAAACACAACGTTATGCATTACCAAATTCTAGAAAATCATTAGTGGTTCGTCAAGAACATCAGTCTTAATCGTTGAAAACTATGTTTTGCCTCAGAATATGCACTGTCGGCAGATATATTGCATGATACTATACGCGTTTCCAACCTAAACATGACATGAATAAAGTTAACGATATGAAAAACACAAATGAAACAGAACTCCTTAGCGGAATGAAAGTACAGGTCAAGGAAGGATGCCAACATTTTCCTTAACAGCAGCGCCGGAGTTTAAATAAAGCTACGACCCGGAACCTAATGTTGCACTCGAACAGCAATTCCCCCTGAATCCACTGTCGAGTTTTGTCTGTAAAGAAAGTGATCAAAGCGTCTGATTGTTTTTTAACAAGTCAAGCATACTATATGGTCCAAGGTTCAATACGAACCAGTAAACGTTTCACCAGCATACTCTCTCCGTTGGTCCAGCTGTTTATAAGAGAACAGTCGAAGTTCAGCCAACACCATTTCGATGCAGTCTGTGATTTATTACGTGTTTGCACTTCTGTCATAGGTTATTATCTGCTCTGATATTTACATTTCTCGATCCACCTGTGATAAACAATCCACATTACCTGTACTTAACGAATCTTGCGGACATAAGCTGCATTCGCATAGTCGAGAATAGCACTTTGTATAATCGTTTATTTAGTGTCAGCTCATGAGTTAGCAACATTTTCCCTTACAAAGTGCCTAATTATCGGAATAACACTTGAGAAGTTTGTTGTAGCCTTAGGTTGTCCATCCAACAAGGCAAAACAACCATTTGTATAAAATAAACTTCCGATCCCAATAAATATAGGAATAAGCGGTTCCTACTCTGTGAAATGGCGTTGATAGTGATACAGCCAAAAGTTTCGGAACCGAGCAGTTATAATACTGACGCCCTTAGAAACAACCACTATCATTCGCAAGGGATTATTTTGTCAGTTGCGAGTAAACGGTTGCGATTGTGTATATAGTGAGAAAATGCCTGGTGCATGTCTTTTAGAAGCTGTTTACAGGTCTTTTAACTCTTCTCCAACCAAAGATGATATATTGATCAGCGTTTCTCAGTACAACCCACAGAATAATTATCGATACTACCATCATTACTACCATCATTATTATCAGCGTCCCCCAATGGACCCTCCTTCAAATCACATACGAATACGGATTTTGTCCATCTGTTTAATCATGTGGACCGACCAATCAGACACTGCGGTACAAGCATACCATCACTTGGGACTTGATCCTGACTAGTGGGCGGTTCATGGTCTATCTAATTTCACACGACTCTCCACTAAGTAGGAGCGACCATTCAGTGCTAACATTTGAAAATGATTAGAAACTTGAGGCAAATATACTGAGAATGCCAAGCTTTAAAACCTAGTGTAAACTGTTGATTCCAATGTCCAACTACGAAGATGGTCAAACACGCCATCAAATAAGTTAAAGTGCAAAATCCAAGTGGTCAACCAAGTAACCTCAAAAATTGAGGCAATATGAAGATGGTAACGGACCAAAATATGGATCTGACAAAGCATGTGTAAAATGACAGACCTGATGAGGATTTTAAGCAACATGCGCTACGTCCGAAGGATTTCACATTGACGACTTAGAACCTACGGGACATCGCATATGAAATTCGACAAAAACGAATAGAAGAAAAGTACGTCACTCCAGTACAAAAGTAAAACCAAGATATTTTACAAGTATGTTCACGATAACGGGAAGTTAAAGTAGAAAACCACCAACACCACCACTTTGGATACAGCGAATGCTTCACTGGAAACGTTTGGGTGCTAGGTTACAAAGTATTTGCTAATGCTTTCTATCACCGTCAAATTTCATTAGCATCAACAGAAGGTATCGGGAAGATTTTTATAAATGCCCTCAAGACCTACTGCAAACTTAGCCATAAGTCTTACAACTTTTCGCTAGTGTCTACTTGTATTTTCTACACTACAATTTGTATATAACGAACGATTTCACAAATCTAGTCTAGAAATAAAACAAGTAACCGTACCCGTCGAATTGCTAATGCATTACTCTCACCCTTTTTTTGCCAAATGTATGATGTCGGTAGTTGCACTCCAGATGTTACAGTATTTTAGACCGCAAATTATCATTTACAATATCCCGCAAGGTTTCAGATTTGATTTACTCCGCATTTTTTCAATTCAGTTGATAGCGCAAATTACTCAGTTATTTTCTAGATGTTCAATTGATGCGAGTCTCCCAACTCTCTTCCCATTTAGCTTTAACGTTACATTATAGATCAATCAAGTGTAGAACACCTCGGAGCAATTCGACAGCTGTCAGTGTTCCTTATTAGTACCCATATATACGCTCTCAGCCGATTACATTTTTAACGTATTCAATAATATCCCATAGCTATTCGCTTAACATCCACCTGTGTTTCCTTCAGAAATATCCGAACCGGAGTTTGGAATGAACAGGAATGGACCGACATCCTTTGGATCTTGCTACATGCTATCAGGCAATGATTCATACCCGCGGTGTCGAAACATTCTACTGCAGGGAACCAGTGATAGAGACCTAAGTATCAGGGTCCAAGGAATTCTAGATAAATAGTTGCAATTTTTGAGGGAATGAAATGCGGCAACGATGAAATCATGGCTTCTGTCACGAGCTCCTAGCAAATTTGTGTGACGGATAGAACCTATTCTCCCTAACTCCTATATTTGTTTTTTACGTTATGCATGCGGACCAATCATGGTGTCCATGGATAAACGTGATATTCGTGTGCTGCAGCAACCCACAAAGGAATCAAGGCGAACAAGTCTTAACTACCACCAGCGTCCTAGTTCAATCTATCTGTTCCCTTCGGAATGCCGTGGATATCTAATACTCTCATACCAGCTGTAATCAGAGACTGTTCATCTAAGTAAGCAATGTCTGGCCATAACTGCCCACTCACGTGGATTAAATCCATAACCTGCCACTAGCCGCCCAACAATCCGGCTTGGGTTGTAGAAAGTTCATTCACACGCTTAGAATCAGTTCATACTGGAATATCTTGCCGTCAAACACGATGTATGCAACAAACATCAATACATTATCACGTGAGATTTCAACGCCACAGGCGGCCTGTATAATGATAGCTCGCTTTACGCCTTAGTATGAAGACACGTCCTTGCATTTTCCAACCAGCTGGCTTAGAAAGGCACAATATTCTATTTTTCTATACACCACGGAACCAGTGAATTCGGAAAAGTACGATTTTATTGATCTAGTCGTCAGACAATGTAAACGAAAGGTGCTTCGGTTGGCGAACCTAGTCACGTAGCATGACTGCATCGAAACACAGAAAATATTGAATGGCTAATAGTAGCATTTCGTAAATTGAATCAACCAAAGAAAGCTCATATGTTATGTGCATTGATATTTGTAAACAGGTAGAACTGCAACGAAATGCACAAACCATGTGTGTATAAGTATTTGAACGAAATATCTGAGTTGTCAGTTATTGATAGTGTCCTGAGGAAAAGTCGGGTGTTTACTTGTATCTTCCACGGCAGATAATGCTGTGCCTTGAGAACACCATTGTTTAACTTCGATTTTCCACCAAATTTAAGCATTCAGCTGATGATAGTTTGGTTTTTATCTGTTCAGGTTGGTTTGCCGCGTTGTAAACTTATTTTTATAGTTATCTAAGACGAAGTTTGATTACCTTTCACGGATTATTTCTTTGATCTCTGCGCTTAATTCGTAATGTCAGCAGATGTCGTACCTTTCCCTCTTGTACGAAAATGACGCCAAATTGAAGTTAATATAGCGTATGCATCCGAAGAGATTGTCACTCGCCTCGTCGTCTCAAACATGTAATCAAATCTAGAGTACCGTGCACCTGCTAAGAGCCATATGACGTTGGACGTGGTACAAGGGATTGAAGGGGAATAGCATGTGACTACCAGGTTAGGCCCTCCTTTACAGAGTGTGTTTTAAAATAAGACCATTGCAAGAGCCTTGGAGTACACAACCTGTCTCATCGTCGTGCGTAGGCTGACCTCAACGACTATGTTAGGGGCAAAATCAGGTCTCAATCCGAATGTGGCTATAGGTGGAAGCGAACCCTGCAACAGTTTGTTGTTTCATTTTCCAATTACTAATCATTCTATAGGTCTCACAATGAAAATTTACTATATTACTCGTAATGGAAATGGAATGCAGAAGGATTGCGTGTTATCCAACACAATGGTATTTATCAATGTTATATTTTGTGTTGAATAAACTGAAATAAAGTGCAAAGAGCGAAAACCCTCGGAAACAAGTGAAGTCATGCTATATGCAACTATAGATAATGTTTGAAAAACTAAGTCCTTAAACTTATTACATTTTATGATTTATATTTTAAGTAGGCGCTTAAACCCTAAATATAACTTAAATTGAGTTACCTGTCTGAGCATAACTGACATGCCTAAGGTATGGAACATTGGATTTGCTACAAACTAATTATAAATTGTTTGCCTGGTTGATTGAACTGATGGTGGTTCGATTGTAACCATGGGATTAACCTCACCACCTGCAGAGGTACTAGGCTTGCCATTGTCCAGCAATTCATGGACGTCAAATTCGTTGGGTTTCGGAACGACCGCACCAAGTGTATACGGTTACCTCCACTGATTGACGTGGCGTCTCCATACCTGTATACCAAGTTGAACACCACACATCACCTTGCCTAGCCGTCGTACGACTCGTCCTGGTACCCAAGTGATCCGCCGTCCTTGGTTAGCAGCCGCTAACACAAAATTCCCTACTTTAAAAAGTCATTTTTCTTTCAAGATACTGCATGTTGTATTGGCGCTCCATCACTGAATCGCTACGTTGTATAGGCGGACCCTTGGGAGTCAGCAAATGTAGCGTGGTTTGCAATCTTCGGCCCATAAGGACTTCAGCTGGTGATTTCCCATCTGATGAATTAGGATTCGGAGTAACTCGATTGTTAAACAGGAAACGTTCCAATCTTTCGTTCAGCGCTCCCTCCTATTTTGACTCCTGCTGTACCCATTTCAGAGCATCAACAAATCTTACCGGTATCGATTAATCCGTATAGGGCGTCCGCTTGCCTTATAGGATCAGTAGATAAATATCGCATACTGGGATCATATCCCAACAGCAGAGTTGCTCATCGCTGAAGTCGACTGGCCCTATATGCGGGAATGCTCTTTTTGGATCCAAAGATTTCCAGAAGCGGTTTGTGATCAGGCGCCAACGTGTAACGTCAACCATGTATCACCTTATGTTACTTCTGCACGGCAAAGATGATAGCCAAGTCCTCATTCGCAATCTGACTATAATTTTTCTCGGATGCCGTTATCGCTCGTGCAACATGTGCTATAGCCGTTTCGGATCCACCAGGAAACCGAGGGAAATGACAGCACAAATTCAGTAGCTTGAAGCATCCGTGGCCACGATAATTTCCATCTTCGTATTACAATGCCTAAGCAATAAGTCCGATATCAGCAGAGACTTCAGTTGCGCGAACTACTGTTGACACTATGCAGACCGTTTCCATTCGACGACTTTATTCAGCAGGTCGTTTAGAGGATGATGCAAGCGATGCATGAATGGTAGAAATTCACTATACCGGCTCACCTCCCCAAGGAATGACCGTAAGGTTGTGACATCCGGTGGCACCGGTAACCGGTCTATCGCCTCGATATTTTCGGCATCAAGTCGTCGTTCGTTCACCTTAATCACGAAATCCAGGAACTTAATTGACTTCAGGAAAAATCTGCACTTGTCCGCTCGTACTCGCAAACCGTATTCATTGATTCATTGCCGCATATCGCTTAATTGTTGAAATAATTCCTCTTACGTCGAGCCCGTTATAATGATGAGATCCAGATAGGCTGCCGCTCCAGTTACAACTGTCAGCATGGCATCCATGACTTGCTGAAAGATTGCCGGTACCGTTTTGTCTCCAAATGGCAAAAATTTGTACTGGTAGAGACCGAGATGCGTGTTCATTGTTAGAAGCTTTCTGGTTTCGGGTTCAACTTCTAACTACAAATAAGCGTCTGCAAAATTTAGCGAAGCGAAATACTTGCCTCCGTCAGTTCTGCAAACACGTCCTCAGGGAGTGGAAGCGGATACTGATGGGGTTCCAGTGCAGCATTCAGGCACGTTGAAAAAGCTGCACACAAATGAATAGAACCGTTTGACTTCCTGATCACTACAATAGGCGCAGTCCACGGTGAGAAAATGACTCGCTCGTTAGCTTCGGTCTGCTGCAATCGATCAAGCTCTTGTTCAACAAGTGCTTGGTAAGCATAACGGACGGGACACCTGGGTCGAAACTCTGGTCTGGCATCCAGAAGCAGAGTAAGTTTTGCTTGCATTTTCTTACATTGCCCAAGTTCCGACTGGAAGACATACGCATTCTTCGTTTGAAGCTGTTCTGAGAAGCTTTGAACCGTATGAGTCGGTATGACTTTATGGTGCACTATGACATTATTTCAGCACAGAAACGATTCAGTGGTAAATTGAACAAGTTCAGCTTTTCCATCCAATCGATTCCAAGAAGCTTAACGTCGGTGCATGAGACTGGGTAGATCGTGCCACGGAGTTGCAGTTCCTTGAGGCTGACTACACATACAATCTCTCCATCCAATCTCAACGGTTCCACGGACGCTTTCTGAGTCTTCAGAATTGTGCGCTTGAATGATAATCTCCCAAGATTCCTCGATATAGATCGCAAAATGATTGTGATGTCAGATGCCGTATCTAATTTTAAGGTGACTGGAATAGCATTGACTTCTACTGTTAAATACTCCATCGCAATGTGGCTGGACCTTACCGTGGTGCGATGGTTTGTGTGCCTCAGCGATTTATTGAGGTATACTAGGTGGTGTATTTTTGCACCTTCAGAACTACTCATACCAGATTGGTCAATGGTTAGAGGCCAGACAAACTCAGCCTCCTGGCCCTCCAGGCTGGGGGTTGGAATGACGGTGGCTCCTTATTACTTAAAACTGACTCGTTGTAGGTCAATGCCAAACCCGCTGCTTTGCGGACAGGTTTTTGTACCAAAGGCTTTGATTGAGAACCTTAATCGTTCTCCTGAGTAGGCATAGGCAACCTGACAGTATACTGCCCACGCAATACTATGAATCACACGTCAAACAAATTTCTGATGCTCCGGCCATTGCAGAGTATAATCAACGGTGCCCTATCTGCTGCATCGAGCATGTTGGATAGGAGTATGGATGCTATTGCTCAAGCCTTCCCGTCTTCTTATTCCCCCTCTTACGCTTTTTCACCCTTAGAGTCCCATTCCAGTTTCACATATATCCCCTCTGTTTTAAACCCCCTAATTCCTGGCCCTGCCCCACCTTGCTTCAATATTCGCTTGTCTTTTATTTTCAACTCACATACAAACGCAGAGCATCATTCCTGCCCTGTCAACAGGCCGATGTCCAACCAAGCGGTCAAGCCCAGTTCATCGGCTTCCATTTGGAGCCCTCGATCCTCCTTCAGATAGGCATGCCCCTATGTTCGCACATTGCTTCAGATCGGTCAATAAGCAATGCTTGCCCGAACATTAGAGACACTCTCGATCGACATTTGCTGCTTATTCTAGAAAAGCCTGCAAGACTCGAGCTCTGCGCTCACTCTGCGATACCATTCAGGTGACACTGACGGCAATTTCTCATTGCGCCTATCCGGTGACGATGCAGCTTCGAGCACCGGCCAAGCTGGTGTTGGTATTGCCCTGAGTCGCCGGGCTTAAACTGCTCTGGTTGATTGGATTCCAATCAGTAGTCGGAAATGTGCGGTCCGATTGGCTGGCTCGTTCAAAACTTCGAAGCCGCGTGGGACTAATAGGTGTTTCTTCATTATCGCTGCCTATGCACCGACAAACTGTAGCGATGACTCGGTAAAAGACGACTTATATCGTCAACTGAACGAGCTCCTTAGCCACAGAAGATGCTCGGACACTGTAGTGCTGGTCGGGGATCTGAACGCCCAAGTTACAAAATTATCCACTGATGAGCTGCATCTGGGCGGCCAACTTGGTGTACGCTCCCGTAATGATAACGGTGGGCGGTTGCTTCATTTGGGTGAGAAGGCTTGCTTAATTCTTACGAGCACTAATTTACCACACAGCACCTGCCGGAGGGTGACTTGGCGCCCACCAGCATCGAACCGGCTTTGTAGGCAAATCGATCATATTGCAATCAGTTCCCGCTGGAGAGGCTGCATCCAGAACTGTCGCTCGATTTGGAGCACATGTGTGGACACCGATCATGTACTTGTATGTGCTGACCTGCGGATGCGCTTTGGCGGACGCTCAGGACGAGTTTGTGAGTGCATTGATAACAACCAACTGCCGAAACCAGCTGTTCTGAATGCCTATCAAAGTACGCTGTCATGCGAGTTGGATAAACGCTCAATGGATGCAATTGAAGGTTACTGGTCTCATATTCACCAGACCTTACTTGCAGCAGGAAAATCCTCATGTGGTATGTCTAATCGCCAACATGGACATTGGGTCTCTTCACAGCCTCTGGAAATTATAGTTACTCGCCTGCATATCTTGGATGGAAGCGAACACAATGGAACTCGCAAAGAGCTCCGGGCAAAAATCCGTGCTAGCCTGAAGTGAGACCGCTAATCCTGGTGGTCACATCGGGCATCAGAGATGGATGTGGCCGCTGCCCTTAAAACCATAGTAATTTATTCCGTCTGATACGGGAAACGGGCAACAGGAGACCCGGTGTTAGTGAAACTATACGTGACGAGAGTGGAAAGCCTATCCACAACTTACCAAAACGCTTGGAGCGTCGGACTGAGCTCTTTAAAGGGCAATCTAATAATTCGGAATTGTTTGATTTCTCGCCGACCATTGATCGCACCGCTCTGTGGGCTGTCCGTTTGGATCCACCGTTTCGCTCAGAAGCCAAAAGTGAGATCAAACTGTTGAAGTTCAATTAAGCCGTGGGACGATGATGATGATGATCTTCCTACAGCCCTCTACAAATTTGGGGGAC
>CALYDF020001546.1:0-13154 GCA_944474145.2 Dicrocoelium dendriticum
ATTTCAAACCAAATTAAGCGCGACACACTAAAGTCTGGTGGCCGATGGGCGACATTTGTCAGTCGGCATTCATCCACTGACGAACAGATCTATTTCCTCCATGAATGCTTGCGAAGGCACGTTTTAATGCCGAGTCCGCACTACAGTTCCCCAACCAACCATTCTTTGTCTTGGAAGGTAACGGAACAACATGGGTGAAGAAGTTCGTGCGTTTTGATTATGGATGCACATAGTCGAAAGCATAAATACCAAGTGGCGATTAACGAACAGAAGGCAATTTGCTTATCCAGAAAAGGATCACAATTGACTGAAGAATTGGAAAAGGCGATAGCCGTCAAAATACAAGACAAAATTAAACATAAAGCGGAGGTTTAACGAGAAACTGAATTCGTTGCCGCAAGTGAAACCGCCTAAGGAAAATAATGCTTGGATTGCAAAGATATCCAATTGAGAATTAACAGACGCGAAAAAATTATTAATTGTTTGACGTAAGCAAATCAAAGTAAAGGACTCCAATCCCATCGACTTCCTCGCTGCAATTGAGTTGACACGAAATTCGTACAAAATCACGGCTGAAGTACAACAAGTGGTCAGACACAGAATTATCCCGACTTTCACTCATAAAGTTGCAGGCAACATATTTAATGCTGCTTTAAGGAAAGCTCCTTGGAAGCTCAAGAAAGACAAGAGAATATTTATACTGCCGGCCGATAAAGGACCTCTTGCTGTTATAATAATCAAAGCAGATTGCATAATGAAAGCCCTACACCTACTCAGTGATACCAACACACACATTACTATAAACCAAGACCCGACAAAACGCTTAGAAGGCAATCCCAGACGCATTCTACCAAAGCTATAAGAAATGAAAAAAATCCCAAAATTGGAACATCAGATGACGCGATAACAAGACTCGGTACTACTGCGCTTCTATGGCTTAACTAAAGTACACAAAAGCGGAGTGCTGCTTTGTCTCATCTGGTCATTACCTGGAGCACCAAATTACAGCCTTGCAAAGGAGCTCTGGAGACGGTTAAAACATCTAATCGTGGGGTCGGAACAGTTGATCTACTCGGAAGACCTGTTCATTGATAAATTTAAAACCGCAATTATTGAACGGGACAAAATAATGGTCTTTTTTGATGTCAGCGTATTGTTCACCTCAATCTACATCAACTTGGTGGAATAAACAATAAAGCTCCTGCTGGAGCAGCACAGATCGTCTGATGCAAACAGTAAACACAACGCCAAACAGATGGAGTTATTGGAAGTATGTCTAACAACACATTTCACTTTTAATGAGCAAATCTATGAACATATAAGAGGCACACCAATGGGTTCGCCTAGCTCTGGTCTGGTAGCCGAGGCAGTGATGCAGGCGTTGGAACAAATAACACTTCCGATCGCGTGGCCAAAACTTTGGTTACGATACGTAGGCAACACCTTCGTCATTCTCTTGAATTCTAAATTGGAGGAAACGCACGAACTAATCAGCCATGTGTTCTATGGCATCCAATAAAACAGAGTGGAGGAGAACAATGAGCAATTACCATTCTTAGAGGTTCTCATATGACGGACTGGGTGCTGAATGATTTGAAACAACGGTCTACCGAAATTCTACGCATGAGGACCAGATCCTCAATTACGGCAGCAATCATCCGGCAGCCCGAAATCGCAGCTGTCCCCGAACCATTTTTAACGAGCACAAACCCAATGTAACAGACCGCAGCTGAGACGGGCAGAAGGAGTCTATCTCATCGATTTTCTCAAGCGGAACGGGTACATAAATGCTACATTCTACGCTGCCTCGTACCACAAAAGGTTGTACAACCCACCTCGAGAAACGCCACATTTGAAAAGAGAGCAGCTCTGCCCTATATCAACGTAATCTCTACAATAGCAGCAAGGCTTTTATTGCCTATTGAAGTCAAAGTTGCACAGCATCTAACGGAAACAATTCGCAGTAAACTCTTCAAAGTGAACGATAAAGTTAGCAAAGTGGAAGCAAAGGATGTGATTTATAAGATCTGCTGCCGGAACTGCAACGAACACTACTTGGGACAGACTGGAAGAAAGCTTGGCACATGGCCACACAAACACAGTCGCCACTATCAGAACTCCCTGATGTCAGTGCATATTGATGCCGAGAAGCATCAATTTGACCTAGAGCAGGCCAGCACCCACGGAAAGCCTAAAAGCCGACAAGCAGGTGAGTTACTTGAAGACTGTCATTCAGAGCAGAATACGATCAATAAGCACTTGGACATTGAAGTCGCTTACGATGCACTGCGAACGTGACCCATGAAGCCGCACTGATGATGTTGCCTTGTCAGGCAACGAAACGTATGCACCATAATCACTTAGCTAGAAAAACAGCTGAAACTATATTGTGGTCTTATATTTCTCAAACAAATTCCTGTTTTATGTTTCATGTTATACTCTGTTGCATCGGGGGTAATTCAATCACTGTCTGCTGGAATAGGTCGTGGTTAATCAATTTGAAGTTATCTGTGGCATCGAATGACAGCCAAATTACATTGTGCTCTACCTTTACACCTTGTATCATTCACGTACGGTGCATCTTACAAAATTCACACATAAATGTTCAAAACGGGCCAGCATTAAATGCATAATGTTTGGGGTAACTTCTATCAAAACACCAGAGGAAATTCATGCAATTTAAAGCACGTTGTTTCAAACTGATTTTATTTGTTTTATTTGTTTCAGGCAATTTTCTCTGAATTCTAAAGCTATTGCCTGGTTTGAGATAGATGAAAGTACGTAGATCTCATCGCTTTGCACGAGGCAGGCTACTTCGAAAATGTGTTTTGGCATGCAACACAACAGATATTGGTAGACGATTGACAACTTCCTCAGCGGGTACTACATTTGACATTTGATTTAGTACGTTTGCACGAATTTAGACAGAATGCATTTGAAATTATATTAAGAAAGAGAAGCTTCAATAAGGCAAAACATTTTTATAGTAAGCAAATATTTCACATTCATAGCGGTGGTTTTAATCTGTCGACCGGTCAGTTAAAGTTTGAACAGAATCGGTTGATTGACCCAAATAAGATGTAAAAAAGCAATCGTGCTAGTCAAATGATTGATTCAGGATGATAGTTCGAACTGAGGTGCGCAGCCATCAATTACAATTTGATTACGAAAACTTCATAAAACACTACGAAACTATACTTTTAATGTAGCTATATAAACGATACCTTTTTCAAGCTCTTTTCGGATAAATAATATTTTTCTGCGTTACATGGCAGTAAACTTGGGTGTTTGTTAAAAATAATTTAACTCACGGTTCCATTGGCTTGTGAACGAGAGCTATCTCTGAAACAACGCGTTAAACAAACTGTATGCTGGAAATGGAAAATGCAGAAATAAAAGTCACTTGGGGGCAGACAAAAAGCATTTATATTATATCCGGTTAATAGTTAGTTTCAACTAAGAAAGGTAAACGTACCGCACCGTGACTGTGAGCGGCAATGAACTGTTATTACACGCGCATTAATAAACCTTTTGAAATATGGTCTAAATTTTAATTAATGAGGAAAACGCAGCAATTATTTATGACACGAAGCGCTTGCACTGGACGAGATCCAACTAACCCCTGAACTAGAGTAAAAACTGTCGTGTCATATAACGTACAATTATCTAGGTACCGTGGATATTGTTTGCGTTTGCCAAACCAAGTGTGCAAATATTGTCCTAGTACTCTGGTTGAAAACATCTGTTGTTTGGAATATGCATGCTACCAAATACACATGAAAGCTACTTTTCTATGTTTTTCCCTGTATATGTGTAATCTACTTGCGTACAATACATAAACTTACAGATTTATGTTAAATTATTAAAGCCGGCTTAATTTGGTTGTTTAATCTGTAATAAAACTTTTAGATTATGTATATTTTGATTGAACTAATGAGGTAAGATTGCAAACATTGGACAGCAGTTATTTGTTTTTGGTGCGTTGCTGCATATTCAGTTGATAAACTGCCAAGTTATTCCTTAATTGAGTCTCATTCAAAAACGTTGCATTTGTCTGTGGTGTTAAAAATAGGTGCAAAACTGCGAAGTGGCACATACATATTAAAATTCTAAATTTGAAGTTTAATGGCAAGTGTAAGCAGCCCTTTGCATGTATTGCGCATAAGTGAAAAGAAAAATTTGCCTGGCTATCCCAACGCCCTTACAAATAATCTACATTTATTATTTTATTTACATTTGTAGTATGCAGAACCATGTATCGACAAATGACGAGGCACATAACTCACCAGAAATCAGTCTTTTACACTTACTTTGCTTTCTAGTACTTGCTCCTGTCATATGAATAGCCTTGCGCTACAATATTTTTTATCTTTTTCATTTAACGGATTACCGTAACGAATAGATCGTTTTGTCCTTATCTTCAATGCGTCCGCACTTTCCCCAAAGTAAGTGCCCACCTTGCAACCAAGATCCGGTGAATTTAATTTCTGCATCATTTGGAGCAGTCATTTACACTGTCGACAAAGTAAATACTGGGTATGTAATAAGCACTCGTTTCGGAATACACAATATTCTTAAAGTAAACATAACCTTGGTTTTCGGTGCTGTTCTCAGCTTCAGCTAACTTCCCTGTTATAGACGTGTACTGTTTGCACATCCATTATGAGACTGTAAATTGTACTTGCGTTCATTTGATTCAAACGCAATAAAAAGACCAGAATGTCATATATACAAACTTTACCCTACTCACAAACTTCCAACATTAATCTACATCGCCCCTTGGACATTTGAAGGACAGGTACTTCGGTCCATTGGGAAGTGACGTGTGAGTGAGCCAATCTGCAACATCAGGACAGGTACTGTGAGCCCATTGGCAATATGTCGCGCACCAAGCAGAAGTCATGTGTTAAAATTTGCGCACCTAATCGTCAGCCCTCGGTAGCTCAGGTGGTAGAGTAGCGGACCGGAAATTCGTGGACCGGGGTTCGACTCCCCGTCGAGGCATATTATTGTGCGTGAATTTTAATCGTGACTTCTACTTTCTACAAACTTTACCCTACTCACAAACTTCCAAAATAAATATAGGTTTATTAATCAGCATTTATTTCATTTAAAAGTTATGCCTGGTGACAAAAGAAGTTGGGAAGCTGCAACACCCGAAAACGCATACGTTGCCACGACTATAGATCAATAATGTCCAGTTATGACTTGCAAGTGAGCATACGTTCGTGTCACGTGCGTCCCATTGTTTTGAGGTGTTAGCTTAGTGGGAACCTCAGTCAGATATCATCCTAAGACAAGGTTAAAGGTAAAGCAAATGTGATTTGATTTAGCAGCCTTTAGTTTATATTCCAAGCTCCTGTCCGCAATGGAGCTCAATCATTTGATTTAGTCTTGGGCTATTTAAATGATAGGAGATCATTGTCTCAATACACAGTATTCAAAGTTTGAATTTTAAGGTTATAAAGATCCTAGGGAACCAAAAGCTTACTGTTTACTTAGTTGTTACAGATTGTTGAAGAATGCCAAAGTAACTGTAGCTGCAATATCTTCGGTCAGTAAAATATAGCAGCAAAAACATTATGGAGATCAAACATTTTGCTAGGCGATTTTCGGCGCTTTGGATATCAAAAGCTTCATGTGTAGACGTGAAAGTCCGCATGGTGGCACCGCAACTTATGTGATGCGCTGCAAGGACAAACGTAGTTGCGTTAGTATTCTGTAGGCTTTTCTAGGCAGTGTGGACATTTGCGGATGTTGGCATACATATTTCGAACTCATGCAGACCGTATTCAACGAAGGTTACGACGCGAGTCGGTACGCAACAAGTGCCTTAATATACGTGGTTCTCGTAAAGATTTTTAATAAATGTTCCAACAGCCTGCTGCTTTGTTCAACTCTATGTAGTACTTAATCTTTTATCTTTACGAAACGGCGCATGATTGAAAGTTTGCTGCTTTGTCCGTTTTCTTACTTATCCTCTCTTGCAAATTTTAACAGAGCGTCAGTTCTTGCATACTTTGATTTTGTCCACAGGATCCATGTTTCCACAATATAGAGAACATGAACCTCCCTATCCATTGACATGACATCATGTTCTTCATTATCCCCGCAAGCGCTGGATATTTTACTTTTTGTATCTTAGATGAGGTTCATTAGTTTGATCACAAGTACTAACTGATTTTTCGCGGAGTGTGTGAGCATATTCACATGTTAAACCCCTGCGGTCAACCACGGCGGACTGCAATGAAATGGTGCCAATTATTTGAGCCATGGCGCTTTTGGCATAGAAGTCAAATGTTAAAAATTACTACAGTCCACATACACATCTGAAAGAAGACTAGCAAAATCTCCTTAAATGTAACTGGCGAGTAATGTAGACAAAGAAGGGTACGTTAGTAGGCGCAAGACGTGTGGTTTGTTAAGGCATGCTTGAATGAGTGACCGGCTGCGCAGCATGCGATATATTTGTCAAAGCACATTCACTCGGAGAAGGGGGTTCATTGAGCTTTCGTTCGAGCTGGGTAGGCATGCGGACAATAAACTTGAAGCACACCTTTTACACAACATGGGAAATTGCGGTGCGTTAGTTTCCTATCGTTACTGATTCGCGTGGAACATGCTTTGATGTCTTACTTTTTTTCATGTTAGGTAATGATGAATGAACAAGATAAAATTTGACTGATGCAGCAAATATACACAGAGTTGAAGGAGCACGAGTTCAGACTATGCGTGTAAACTTTAGAAGGCTCTTTCGCGTGCGTGCAAATCGCCAGCGGACAGATCATTAATAAATTGGATGCAGAAGCTTTCCCTAACAACCCTTTTCTAGATGCTGAACTGAATCGGGTATTTCGGTGCTAGAATAATTAGAAATATTTCCTATGCAACTTATAGATATGATAAAGCCTTATGTTATGAGTGTAAGCGGATGCTGAGAATTAACTGGTTGGTAGTAATTATGAAAGCACATAGATCAGTTGACATTAAACCGGACAGCAGCCGGATTACAAGAATATGTCTATAGAAAGAGACACATTTCATTAGTTCGCGCATATATTATGCGAGCTACATGTGCATCGATACTCACAGATACTGACGCAAAGCAGAAATGCTGAGTTAATGCACTACATTAACCTTCGTGACTGTCAAAGTAATGTAAGTTGAGGCAAGTGTTCTGCCGTTCTGTAATCGGAATGCGGAGAAAGTTGACATTTTACAAACGCTTTTTACTGATCACTGTAACGTAAACTTCATATATAGCACCAAGCTTTCTGCTTTGTTCACAAATCACTCTCTTTTGTTTTAATTAACGAAATCAATATGTTCTTTTACATGAGAACTGGATCTGGTTTCAGGCGCGATTTCCGACTTCTGGTTGTAGGAACGCTGCATATAGGTTAATTAAGATACGCGTAGTCATATGCACAAATATGGTTCAACTGGGCAACCGTTATTAGATGATAAATTTCCATTTATGCCATTCATCACCTGGCGCGAAGGTGTACTTAACTGTTTCAACACAAACAATGTTTGTTATCTTTGTTACGTGTACATACATTGTTCGTCTTTCCGAGTATTTTAGAGATATTTCGCATGGCATCTGATGAACCGTTCAATAGCTCCGGCTGATAATCACACGAATATTCCGATCCTTACTCCTATGAGGTATACAGATTGTTGCCACCCGCATATGAATTGAAAACAATGTGGGCTCGTATAAAAATATTTCGCTTGATACTCCAAGGAGAATGAACTTATCAGTATAATAAGAAGGGACCAAAAGCGGACGACAGGTGAATGTGGATAACTGTGCTAGCACTTGGTTAGAGGGCAAGTATTTTTCAGTGGCGAAACCCAATCAGAGCTAACAAAATAACATCTACTTACGATAAAATCCCTAGCATTTTTGTGCCAATTGAAACTGTCACATTCCATAAACAAGTGCTATACAAAAAGTAAGAAGCTTGTTGTATAGCTATTCCAATCAAATATCATGTTTGGAATAGAGTAATCTGCTAACATTAATTATAAAGGCCAATCTTTGATCAGATTGTAATCGTCGCATATTCGCTCGTGCGTAACGGATCACGTCTTCTTTAGTGTGCTGCGAGTAGCATGGAAAATATGAAAGTTTATAATAATTTATGTTTAATAATATAAAATATTACTTAATGCAAGTAAACGCTTAAATAAAGGAGTTTAGAATTTTTCACTTGTAATTTCTAAAAGGACTTAGCGCAGCAGATTACAGTAACTCCACAATTCTTACCCACCTTTTCATAATTTTTACTCATTGAAGCAACTACCCCGTATCATATATTAGGTGTGGTTTCAATGAAGCCGCTGCAAGTGTCTCATGAAATGAATGCGAGGATTTTCCACCCTTATTTCGAATTGGATTTTGTGCTTAGCGTAACTAGAAGACAAATGTGATTTCCAAAGCAAATCCCTCTCGTGCACCACTAATGGGTGGTCATTTACAGATATTATAATCACTATATTAAGATAATTAATACTTTTACCCTATATTTTAACTTCTTGGTTTACATCAATCTAACACAATATCTAAACCTACAAGTTTTGCGTCTGAGCAGTTGCACATCTTTATGGCACTTAAAGTTTTATCCCACTAATCATGATTGAAGTGATAGCTGCGATCTTACATGGAACGTAACAAAAATACATTCGCCATTTTGTGGGAATATTATTAACCTCAACAAAGCTAAGGATGCCCTCTGTCTCGCGACGCTAACGGATATGGTGCATATCTACAGCCATATGGAATTAATCGTTTCAAGAAGGTCGGTATGAATCTCTTAGATCAGATGCATACACTCAGTCGTTTATTTGCTTCTTGTGTCCTGTAAATTTTGCTGCCGATTTCACTCTACAAATCATGCCTCGAAAGCGGTTCGAGTCGAAAAGCTAGATTAAGATTAATGGTCTAATTGCAGTCCCTATCTTTGCGTCTGCCTAAATCGCTTGGCTGAACTTGTTTGCAATATTTTATCTAACCTATGGAGGTAGCCAGTTATATTTAGGACCGTCGACCTGAAAGATCCATCCGCTAAGATCAGGTCAGCTATGTTTGGATAACCAGATCTGCACAAGTATCAAGAGCCAATGCTATTAACCATGCATTCCGGACTGTTCTTTAATGAACTAGCGAACATTTGAAACAAGATACGGAAACAGAAATTGATCATTTGCTTCTGATCTACGTTGCTTGTGGCATAAATAGCTGTTCAAACGATCGGCTGGCTGTATAACGTTTGCGTCCCCACGTTTAACATAGATTGTTTATTCATGCGTGGATTAGTACTCAGAAAACGTTCACAGGTAATGCAAATCAACAAGCGTATCAAGTAGAGAATAAGAAGGCTAGTATAGGTAGCTTGTCCTAAGGTGCATTAACCAAGAGTAAAATGGACGGGCAGAAGGCAAGCAACATAGTAGCGTGACCATCCGATGAAATGCAACTGAGCGAGATGCTCAAGCGCTCAAACAAATGTCAACCAATGCTGTAAAATATTTATTGGTTGAAACCATTAGGTTCAGTACACAAATTGGAAGTTCTCGTATGACTCCCATTTAGGAAGAAAGTGTGTCCAATATATATATCCTTGCGTTGGGCGGTGCAGCAGTAACAGCCACACTTAATTAAAACAACCTGGTGTATACCAGCTGTTTAAGTTGCTATATTTGCGTACTTTTCAGGCTGTTGTAATCATTTCACTTGCAATTTTGTGATGGTTGGCTGCATTGGATATAATCTGGTTGTTGCGAAATATTTGTTATGTCAGATTTATAGAAATGTAATTTCTTTATGGTTCACATGAGTTCTAGGAAATCTAGTCGGAACTATTTACCAATAGAATTTCCTTAAGGTTTTAATTAAAATGACAGCAGCAGCATTTACCAGATTGTCTGCTGAATGGAATGGAAACTGCAAATGTTATGCAGGTTTGATCGAATTGGATAATTTTTAAACAACTTTTGCTACACTACTAAATAATCCCCTGATTACACAGCATCCGTGCATTATTAACTACTTACTTTTCCATGTGAGCTGTTTGTTTGAGAAGTGCAATGAGTCTTAGTGTTGAGAAATCCCGTACCCAAGCGAGTGACTTAACTAAAATCAAAAATAATTACACTTTCTTTACGCTTTAATGCAAACGAAGCCTTCTTCCATTAATTTCAAATACTAACTAATCTACTATGGTTTCCCAGAATGTTTGGCATGGCGATGCTTAAGAGCAGAACATGACAAATTATCCAATTGTGGTTTTGTTGAAATGGAACATTCATATTCCCTAAAGTCAGAGGTTATTCATTTTACCTGATTGTTGGGTAATTTGTATTGCATTTATAACCGGTGGTTATTCGTAGCATAACTGGTTTCAAGACCGATATTTTATGAGCACGCATGTTCTTCTATGTGAACAAGGAATATATGTAGGTTATAATGCGCGTGAGATACTTGTGCGTTAACGCAAATTAAAGCGAAAGAGGGTCAGTTTATTTCTGACTTCCGGTAGACAAAGCAATTTAACACAGTTCGTCGGATAATATATAGTTGTTTCACTTATCGCGTCATTATGTCTCATGCGCTTAAGATTTACTTTTTGTTAGCAGACTCTGGAAGTTGCATACTTTCAAGTAACAGTCAGGTAGGTATTTATACTTTTCCAACCATTCACTAACACTGCTGCCAACAATTAGTGGTTCAGTTTACCGTAATAATAGTCTACACTTAATGGCTACCTTCATTAATAACCTCGTGTGCTCAGTTTATGCTAATTTCATGGTTTATGCTTTTGGCATCATTAAAAAGGGAAACATCGCTAATCAAAATGAGCACGGAGAGTGGCAACTAGACCTAGTCCTGCACGTTAATGTTGAATGACTTATTTATTTCTGTTCTACGCAGAAAACTGTGAAACAGTATGTTGTGTATTCTGTCAGCATGATTGACGGCTAGTCTAAACAGACACACGTACACAAACCCATACGCACACACACACACAAAGCGCCTAATTCTCGGCTAGAAATAGTGTCAAATACATGTGGCACAGATCATATTTTACAGATTATGTCATGCTCATACATGGGTGGTAAACTTATGTGTGATTTTCTTAGCTTTCGGTGTCTAAACAGTTTGCATTAACTACGGGTGTGTTCCAGCCCAATATGCCCTAGTTGGAATTGTGGATGGGAACAGCACTAGTGGTGTGTCACACAGTATAAAGTGGTTCATTGTTTTACTCATTAAATGTTGTCTGGTCTTTCTTGGAACCAAGCATCAAGTAATCCCTCTCAAGCGAAAAGGGTCATAATCGTGTTGAAAGCTAGGTATTTGGTGAGCTGAACGCGGAAGGCCGTTGCATTCTCACACGATCGGATTTTGACTGGGAACTTAATCCATAGAACAGTATAACTGATAAGGAAAATGTTAGACCTCAGATTTTGCCTGCATCTAGGTACAAACAAAGTAGACTGCTTATTGCGTAGTTCCCTTGTCGAACTATATCGTAATCCTAGGGAAGGCAAATAATAGTGGAACTTTTGATGAATTATGTTGCACAGAAGCGTCCACTTATCCATCAATCTTCGTAGCCAAAGTGTATCGAGTTGGATTTGTTGGCAGCGCTCCCGATAGATCTTAGTGGATGTTTTGCCTAGCAGACGGTCCAGCCACCGCCTCGTGTACGTCTGGTGTGTATGAATTCCCAATTAGGCTGGAATGCTTCCGTTCTGCTTGTTGAAGGAGTGTGGGCCGGCTCCGTTGATGAAACGTGGCTCCCATTCGCATGCCTCCCGGTCTTATTCCTTCGGGTTTACACCGGATATGGGGTGTGTGGATGGAACTATGGGTGGTGCAGCGCAAGCCACCCATGGTCCCTCTGTAGGCGCAGGCGTCCTGTGACTGTCCCCATGGACATCACAGTGACAGGCAAATCCGGATACGGACGCCGCCGAATCATGTAGTATATTAACCGTTGGTTTGTTGGCCTTATCCAGCTGGTATTCCAGTTGTTCGGAAAAGTAGAAGGTGCAAGTATACCTGATATTGAGATCGCGGGTAGGCAGCTGTACACACAGGTGTTTGCTGTTGTGTGTAAGTGATGCCTCGGGTATCAAAACATAATGATGCTAGCTGTTTTTCGCCGCGAACTTCGTCAAATACATGTCAGACTATTTCTCAATTAAGTGAAAGTCTTGCAATATGAGCAGCAGTGTATCTTGAAGTTCACCTGGTGTGCACTTGTAGATTATCTTTATGTCATCTGCAAATAGGAATGGCATACCATGTCTCACAACCGCACTGATGTCATTGACGTAGAGCAAAAACAATAACCGACCAATTATACTCCCTTGAAAAACACCACTATTGCTTGGACGTGGTGAAGCTTAGTGGTCGACCAAGGTAACTACCTGAGAATTGCCACTCAGGTATGACAGTAGCCAGCCTAACAGTGGGTTCTGAACTCCAAATAATGCAATCATTTTTAGCAGCCATTTGTGAGGCACTCGATCAAATGCCTTTTAATATTCCAGTGACAAATGTTTGGTTGCGCATCTGGAGTAAATAAAATCGGAAACATGGTTTAGATAAGGTAAATAGCAGGTTATGCGCGATCGTTTGTCCAGGAAACCGGACTGTGACCTGTAATTCAGCTCCAGAGAATTGATGAATTTCATCACACCATTCTTAACCAGTTTCTCTTATGTTCTAGCTAATACAGTGTTATGATGGATTGGCCGGTAATAATTGATTTCTTGTTTGGTGCCACCGTTGTGACGGGGGATGATGAGCGATGTTTTCTACTGGTCTGGAAAGTAACTTGATTTCAACCAAAGGGTAAACATGTTCTGCAATAGTAAAGGCTTGTCAGGTCCTCCCAGTTTTATGACGGCAGATTGGAAAACATTGGAATTCAGATAGGAAGACGGTTTAGTAGTATTCATTACATGTCGGATAGCAATGATAGAAAGTTCCATGTTACAAAGTGCGTTGGTTATTTGCACCCAAATGTATGCATTTAACGGGGTCGTCTTCAGGATCATGGAGGTAGTGAAAGATGAGCTGGACGCTTCGCAGTTGTCAGCTGGGTTATGAAGGGAATGTCCGCTTGCATTAATCAGAC